>JAKVIS010004538.1:0-13844 GCA_033119425.1 Bufotes viridis
CCCAGCCTCTCATCTCGGAGGACACCATGCGCTCGCCCCTGAATCAGAATCACCAGCATAAAACGCTAATAGTAACCCGGGCATCACTAGCGCTGGCAGTGACATCCAGGACCAGCCATGTGACCCATGAGGATCCAACTGGATTGGATTAGCTGAAACATGACTGCAGCTGAGTGTGACTGGAGTAAGACAGGATATACGACCTCGTACATAAGACTGACAGCGTTTCGGGTTCTAGACACTTCCTTCCCCGGGGTGAAGACCTGCTGCCCTATCCTGTTGTCTATCTGTCCCCAAGGGGCAATATCAGGAGGTGGCAAACGGGGTCTGTCCAGGGCCCACACCTTCTAGAGGGCCCCTGAGGATGAGTAAAACAACCTCGTTCACCCAGTACACTGATACAAGATGGATCATGGATTCTGTACTGACGCATTTTGTGGATTTTGTGCTTTTCGAGCATTTTTGTTGTGCCGCATGCTGTGGACCTCTAGAAGGATAGGATGGCGGTTCGTCTCTGCTCCTTCTGCTGCACCTCGTGCTGGCGTTGCCATGTACCCACTCCTTTCCGGTGCCCCCACCTGCCCAGGTGCATTGTGGGTGATAATTTACTGACATTTCCCTCTAATCAGAAGATAAATGTCCGGATTATTTCCTTTACTGGAATTAACTGATCCACAAACACAACCTATGCCAGGAGCCCGGCACGCCATCGTCAGTGATGGAGGCTCATGAGGTCGGGTTCACCAGATTAATGAGTTTGGAGTAAATGTCTAATGCTCTTCAATCAGCGCCCGCTTTCTCTCCTCGCGCCTCCGATGCCTCGCTCCTAATGAACCATATGTTGCTGGTGACATTTCGAGCTGCGGCCTCCTGAGCAGGGACAATAACAGATTAAGACGCGCAGCTTCTCATCTCAATCCCCTTATGAATATTGGATCTCACTTCCATTTCCGTCGCTGGCGTCACTTACTGGCAGCAGTGGGATCGTCTTACCAGCGTCTCCTCATAGCGCCCAACGTCCGGATTCCTGTCACCCCTAATTCTATTCAGGCTCCACCATACTGATCGTCTCCATTCTACAGAGAGTAGGAGAAGCTGGGTGACAACCAACATGGCGGCTGGTACCCAACTTTCCCAGACTCCTGAATATCTGATGATATCTCAGCAGGATTAGATACAATTATGACTGGTTCAGGAAAGCCAGCCAGCTGTCCGAGGAGAAGATATATCTAGAACATGACCGAGCAGAACCTTCCACAGACTCTCGCCATTCTGGCGATTTCTTCCCCACTTTTCAGATTGTGGAGAGACGGCGGCTCGTGTGCGAGGAGGGACGTTATTTACTGGACTCATAAACCTTCCGTAATTCTATTAACCTTTACAGATATTTCTGCTATTTACCAAATCTGCTGTGATGGATAAAATGCCACATGATTTACTGATCATCTGTCGCCAGATCGTGGAAAAACTCCAGAAATAGGCGGACATTTACATTCTGGATGCGTTATCGGAATAAATTCCTAATTTATAAAAGTGTTTACAGTAATGTCAGAAACCATCATCCTTCTTCTATCTATCTATCTATCTATCTCATATCTATCTATCTATCTCATATCTATCTATCTATCTATCTATCTATCTCCTATCTATCTACCTATCTATCTATCTCCTATCTATCTCCTATCTATCTACCTATCCTATCTATCTCCTATCTATCTATCCATCTATCCCTCTATCTCATATCTATCTATCTCTGTCTGTCTATCTCTCCGTCTGTCTTTCTCAGCTGCGGCTGTTGTTGGAGGCCTCCTCCCGGCGCTCAGGTGGCCATGTCTGGGCTGTCTGTCTCTCTGTTTATCTCTGTCTATCTCTCCGTCTGTCTATCTCTCTGTCTATCTCTGTCTGTCTGTCTATCTCTCCGTCTGTCTGTCTGTCTCAGCCCGCTCTTGTTGGAGGCCTCCTCCCGACGCTCAGGTGGCCATGTCTGGGCTGTCTGTCTCTCTGTTTATCTCTGTCTATCTCTCCGTCTGTCTATCTCTCTGTCTATCTCTGTCTGTCTGTCTCCAGCTCGTTGTTGTTGGAGGCCTCCTCCCGGCTCTCGGGTGGCCACGTCTGGGCTGTTTATTTTTGTCTGTCTGTCTGTCTCCAGCTCGCTGTTGTTGGAGACCTCCTCCCGGCACTCGGGTGGCCACGTCTGGGCTGTTTATTTCTGTCTGTTTGTCTATCTCTCTGTCCTGTCTCCTGTTTGCTGTTGCTGGAGACCTCCTCCGGAACTCAGGTGGCCACGTCTGGGCTGTTTATCCCTGTCTGTCTGTCTATCTCTCTGTCTGTTTGTCTATCTCTCCGTCTGTCTGTCTCCAGCTCGCTGTTGTTGGAGGCCTCCTCCCGGCACTCGGGTGGCCATGTCTGGGCTGTTTAATTTTGTCTGTCTGTCTATTTCTCCGTCTGTCTGTCTGTCTCCAGCTCGCTGTTGTTGGAGACCTCCTCCTGGCACTTCGGGTGGCCATGTCTGGGCTGTTTATTTCTGTCTGTCTGTCTCTCTGTCTGTCTCCTGTTGTTGGAGGCCTCCTCCCGGCGCTTGGGGTGGCCCACGTCTGCGCTGTCATGCAGCCGAGCTGCAGTAAATACTAATGTGCAGGGAGATTAATCATCATTAATGGATCTCTCACATGAAGTGGACGGACATTTAATTCAATCACTTCTGTTTTCTGTGTGAAGCTGAATAAAGATATAACAGATTGTTCTGTCCGGATGACTTGCACTATTTACTGAGCTGTGATTTATGGCGCCACCAATCACCTTTATCTTTATTAGGATCTTGCCGGCGGCCTCGTCCATCGATCATCATCACTAAGACTGAGACGTTTCCATGTATCTGACAGAGAATATAATTACACGCTCAGTAACCTTCAGCAGGAAGCTGCCACGCCCAGAGCAGAAATAGCAGTACCCATAGTGTGCAAACATAATACTGCCACGTGTGTAACTGAGAGAAGACTAATCACCCAAAGCACACAGCTAATAAACTAAAGAAGACTTGCTCTGGGACTGGCCAAGTCCAATGACAACTGCTGTGGATGAACTGAAAAGTCCTGACCTTAACGCAGCTCTGTCACCAGAGATCAACCCTATTAACCAATACATACTGCCTGGTGGGGCTCATCATGCTGATTAAAATGACACCTTTCTTTTGTGTGTATGATAAAAAGCTGCAGAGATATCTGTGTTTTATTCATATGCAAATGAGAGGTTCGGAGCACTAGAAGGCGGGACTGATTCCATTGAGCACTGTTCTGTAACTCCCCTGTGCTCTACACTCCCCCCTCCCTTTGATTGACAGGCCTAGACATGCTGAGGGCAGAGCTGTGTCCAAGCATCTACACCAGTGGTCCTCAACTCCAGTCCTCCGGGCCACCTGCCGGTCATGTTTTCAGGATTTCCTTAGTATTGGGCAGCTGATATAATTGGTGTCCATCTATTAGGATTTACCACAGGTATTCATTCTGTGGGATACTCTTAAATCCTGACGGGCAAGTGGGCCCTCAGGACTGGGTTGAGGAACCACTATCTACACGATGTACTATAGCTTCACCACACTGATATCTGCTCAGAAAGCTTATCTACATATCATATCCTCTATGTACTATAGCCTGACCACCACTGAGATCTGCTCAGAAAGCTCCTCTACATATCATATACACTATGTACTATAGCTTCACCACACTGAGATCTGCTCAGAAAGCTCCTCTACATATCATATACACTATGTACTATAGCCTCACCACACTGAGATCTGCTCAGAAAGCTCATCTACATATCATATACAATATGTACTATAGCTTCACCACACTGATATCGGCTCAGAAAGCTCATCTACATATCATATACTCTATGTACTATAGCATCACCACACTGAGATCTGCTCAGAAGCTCACCTACATATCATATACACTATGTACTATAGCTTCACCACACTGAGATCTGCTCAGAAAGCTCATCTACATATCATATACACTATGTACTATAGCTTCACCACACTGAGATCTGCTCAGGAAGCTCATCTACATATCATATCACTCTATGTACTATAGCTTCACCACACTGAGATCTGCTCAGAAAGCTCATCTACATATCATATACTCTATGTACTATAGCTTCACCACACTGAGATCTGCTCAGAAATCTCCTCTACATATCATATACACTATGTACTATAGCTTCACCACACTGAGATCTGCTCAGAAAGCTCCTCTACATATCATATACTCTATGTACTATAGCTTTACCACACTGAGATCTGCTCAGAAAGCTCATCTACATATCATATACACTATATACTATAGCATCACCATACTGAGATCTGCTCAGAAAGCTGATCTACATATCATATACTCTATGTACTATAGCTTCACCACACTGAGATCTGCTCAGAAGCTCATCTACATATCATATACTCTATGTACTATAGCTTCACCATACTGAGATCTGCTCAGAAAGCTCATCTCCATATCATATACTCTATGTACTATAGCTTCACCATACTGAGATCTGCTCAGAAAGCTGATATACATATCATATACTCTATGTACTATAGCTTCACCACACTGAGATCTGCTCAGAAAGCTCATCTACATATCATATACACTATGTACTATAGCTTCACCATACTGAGATCTGCTCAGAAAGCTCATCTACATATCATATACACTATGTACTATACCATCACCACACTGAGATCTGCTCAGAGAGCTCATCTACATATCATATACTCTATGTACTATAGCATCACCACACTGAGATCTGCTCAGAAAGCTCCTCTACATAACATACACTATGTACTATAGCTTCATCACACTGAGATCTGCTCAGAAAGCTCCTCTACATATCATATACACTATGTACTATAGCTTCATCACACTGAGATCTGCTCAGAAAGCTCATCTACATATCATATACACTATGTACTATAGCTTCACCACACTGAGATCTGCTCAGAAAGCTCCTCTACATATCATATACTCTATGTACTATAGCTTCACCACACTGAGATCTGCTCAGAAAGCTCATCTCCATATCATATACACTATGTACTATAGCATCACCACACTGAGATCTGCTCAGAAAGCTCATCTACATATCATATACACTATGTACTATAGCTTCACCACACTGAGATCTGCTCAGAAAGCTCATCTCCATATCATATACACTATGTACTATAGCATCACCACACTGAGATCTGCTCAGAAAGCTCATCTACATATCATATACTCTATGTACTATAGCTTCACCATACTGAGATCTGCTCAGAAAGCTCATCTACATATCATATACACTATGTACTATAGCTTCACCACACTGAGATCTGCTCAGAAAGCTCATCTACATATCATATACACTATGTACTATAGCTTCACCACACTGAGATCTGCTCAGAAAGCTCATCTACATATCATATACACTATGTACTATAGCTTCACCACACTGAGATCTGCTCAGAAAGCTCCTCTACATATCATATACACTATGTACTATAGCTTCACCACACTGAGATCTGCTCAGAAAGCTCATCTCCATATCATATACACTATGTACTATAGCTTCACCACACTGAGATCTGCTCAGAAAGCTCATCTCCATATCATATACACTATGTACTATAGCTTCACCACACTGAGATCTGCTCAGAAAGCTCATCTCCATATCATATACACTATGTACTATAGCATCACCACACTGAGATCTGCTCAGAAAGCTCATCTACATATCATATACACTATGTACTATAGCTTCACCACACTGAGATCTGCTCAGAAAGCTCATCTACATATCATATACACTATGTACTATAGCTTCACCACACTGAGATCTGCTCAGAAAGCTCCTCTACATATCATATACTCTATGTACTATAGCATCACCACACTGAGATCTGCTCAGAAAGCTCATCTACATATCATATACTCTATGTACTATAGCATCACCACACTGAGATCTGCTCAGAAAGCTCATCTACATATCATATACTCTATGTACTATAGCTTCACCACACTGAGATCTGCTCAGAAAGCTCCTCTACATATCATATACTCTATGTACTATAGCTTCACCACACTGAGATCTGCTCAGAAAGCTCATCTACATATCATATACACTATGTACTATAGCTTCACCACACTGAGATCTGCTCAGAAAGCTCCTCTACATATCATATACACTATGTACTATAGCTTCACCACACTGAGATCTGCTCAGAAAGCTCATCTACATATCATATACACTATGTACTATAGCTTCACCACACTGAGATCTGCTCAGAAAGCTCCTCTACATATCATATACACTATGTACTATAGCTTCACCACACTGAGATCTGCTCAGAAAGCTCATCTACATATCATATACACTATGTACTATAGCTTCACCACACTGAGATCTGCTCAGAAAGCTCATCTACATATCATATACACTATGTACTATAGCTTCACCACACTGAGATCTGCTCAGAAAGCTCATCTACATATCATATACACTATGTACTATAGCATCACCACACTGAGATCTGCTCAGAAAGCTCCTCTACATATCATATACTCTATGTACTATAGCTTCACCACACTGAGATCTGCTCAGAAAGCTCATCTACATATCATATACTCTATGTACTATAGCTTCACCACACTGAGATCTGCTCAGAAAGCTCATCTACATATCATATACACTATGTACTATAGCTTCACCACACTGAGATCTGCTCAGAAAGCTCATCTACATATCATATACTCTATGTACTATAGCTTCACCACACTGAGATCTGCTCAGAAAGCTCATCTACATATCATATACACTATGTACTATAGCTTCACCACACTGAGATCTGCTCAGAAAGCTCATCTACATATCATATACACTATGTACTATAGCATCACCACACTGAGATCTGCTCAGAAAGCTCATCTACATATCATATACACTATGTACTATAGCTTCACCACACTGAGATCTGCTCAGAAAGCTCCTCTACATATCATATACACTATGTACTATAGCTTCACCACACTGAGATCTGCTCAGAAAGCTCCTCTACATATCATATCCTCTATGTACTATAGCTTCACCACACTGAGATCTGCTCAGAAAGCTCATCTACATATCATATACACTATGTACTATAGCTTCACCACACTGAGATCTGCTCAGAAAGCTCATCTACATATCATATACACTATGTACTATAGCTTCACCACACTGAGATCTGCTCAGAAAGCTCATCTACATATCATATACACTATGTACTATAGCTTCACCACACTGAGATCTGCTCAGAAAGCTCATCTACATATCATATACCTCTATGTACTATAGCTTCACCACACTGAGATCTGCTCAGAAAGCTCATCTACATATCATATACACTATGTACTATAGCTTCACCACACTGAGATCTGCTCAGAAAGCTCATCTACATATCATATAACACTATGTACTATAGCTTCACCACACTGAGATCTGCTCAGAAAGCTCATCTACATATCATATACACTATGTACTATAGCTTCACCACACTGAGATCTGCTCAGAAAGCTCATCTACATATCATATACACTATGTACTATAGCTTCACCACACTGAGATCTGCTCAGAAAGCTCATCTACATATCATATACTCTATGTACTATAGCTTCACCACACTGAGATCTGCTCAGAAAGCTCATCTACATATCATATCCTCTATGTACTATAGCTTCACCACACTGAGATCTGCTCAGAAAGCTCATCTACATATCATATACACTATGTACTATAGCTTCACCACACTGAGATCTGCCCAGAAAGCTCATCTACATATCATATACTCTATGTACTATAGCTTCACCACACTGAGATCTGTCTCAGAAAGCTCATCTACATATCATATACACTATGTACTATAGCTTCACCACACTGAGATCTGCTCAGAAAGCTCATCTACATATCATATACACTATGTACTATAGCTTCACCACACTGAGATCTGCTCAGAAAGCTCATCTACATATCATATCCTCTATGTACTATAGCTTCACCACACTGAGATCTGCTCAGAAAGCTCATCTACATATCATATACACTATGTACTATAGCTTCACCACACTGAGATCTGCTCAGAAAGCTCATCCACATATCATATCCTCTATGTACTATAGCATTCACCACACTGAGATCTGCTCAGAAAGCTCCTCTATATATCATATACACTATGATCTATAGCTTCACCACACTGAGATCTGTTCAGAAAGCTCATCTACATATCATATACACTATGTACTATAGCTTCACCACACTGAGATCTGCTCAGAAAGCTCCTCTACATATCATATACACTATGTACTATAGCATCACCACACTGAGATCTGCTCAGAAAGCTCATCTACATATCATATACTCTATGTACTATAGCTTCACCACACTGAGATCTGCTCAGAAAGCTCCTCTACATATCATATACACTATGTACTATAGCTTCACCACACTGAGATCTGCTCAGAAAGCTCATCTACATATCATACACCTATGTACTATAGCATCACCACACTGAGATCTGCTCAGAAAGCTCATCTACATATCATATACCTCTATGTACTATAGCATTCACCACACTGAGATCTGCTCAGAAAGCTCATCTACATATCATATACTCTATGTACTATAGCTTCACCACACTGAGATCTGCTCAGAAAGCTCATCTACATATCATATACACTATGTACTATAGCTTCACCACACTGAGATCTGCTCAGAAAGCTCATCTACATATCATATACTCTATGTACTATAGCTTCACCACACTGAGATCTGCTCAGAAAGCTCATCTACATATCATATACACTATGTACTATAGCTTCACCACACTGAGATCTGCTCAGAAAGCTCCTCTACATATCATATACACTATGTACTATAGCTTCACCACACTGAGATCTGCTCAGAAATCTCATCTACATATCATATCCTCTATGTACTATAGCTTCACCACACTGAGATCTGCTCAGAAAGCTCATCTACATATCATATACTCTATGTACTATAGCTTCACCACACTGAGATCTGCTCAGAAAGCTCATCTACATATCATATACACTATGTACTATAGCTTCACCACACTGAGATCTGCTCAGAAAGCTCCTCTACATATCATATACTCTATGTACTATAGCTTCACCACACTGAGATCTGCTCAGAAAGCTCCTCTACATATCATATACTCTATGTACTATAGCTTCACCACACTGAGATCTGCTCAGAAAGCTCATCTACATATCATATTACACTATGTACTATAGCTTCACCACACTGAGATGTGCTCAGAAAGCTCATCTACATATCATATACACTATGTACTATAGCTTCACCACACTGAGATCTGCTCAGAAAGCTCATCTACATATCATATACACTATGTACTATAGCTTCACCACACTGAGATCTGCTCAGAAAGCTCATCTACATATCATATACACTATGTACTACAGCTTCACCACACTGAGATCTGCTCAGAAAGCTCCTCTACATATCATATACTGTATGTACTATAGCTTCACCACACTGAGATCTGCTCAGAAAGCTCATCTACATATCATATACACTATGTACTATAGCTTCACCACACTGAGATCTGCTCAGAAAGCTCCTCTACATATCATATACACTATGTACTATAGCTTCACCCACACTGAGATCTGCTCAGAAAGCTCATCTACATATCATATCCACTATGTACTATAGCTTCACCACACTGAGATCTGCTCAGAAAGCTCATCTCCATATCATATACACTATGTACTATAGCTTCACCACACTGAGATCTGCTCAGAAAGCTCATCTACATATCATATACACTATGTACTATAGCTTCACCACACTGAGATCTGCTCAGAAAGCTCATCTACATATCATATCCTCTATGTACTATAGCTTCACCACACTGAGATCTGCTCAGAAAGCTCATCTACATATCATATACTCTATGTACTATAGCTTCACCACACTGAGATCTGCTCAGAAAGCTCATCTACATATCATATACACTATGTACTATAGCTTCACCACACTGAGATCTGCTCAGAAAGCTCATCTACATATCATATACTCTATGTACTATAGCTTCACCACACTGAGATCTGCTCAGAAAGCTCCTCTACATATCATATACACTATGTACTATAGCTTCACCACACTGAGATCTGCTCAGAAAGCTCATCTACATATCATATACACTATGTACTATAGCTTCACCACACTGAGATCTGCTCAGAAAGCCTCATCTACATATCATATACACTATGTACTATAGCTTCACCACACTGAGATCTGCTCAGAAAGCTCCTCTACATATCATATACACTATGTACTATAGCTTCACCACACTGAGATCTGCTCAGAAAGCTCATCTCCATATCATATACTCTATGTACTATAGCTTCACCACACTGAGATCTGCTCAGAAAGCTCATCTCCATATCATATACACTATGTACTATAGCTTCACCACACTGAGATCTGCTCAGAAAGCTCATCTCCATATCATATACACTATGTACTATAGCTTCACCACACTGAGATCTGCTCAGAAAGCTCATCTACATATCATATACTCTATGTACTATAGCTTCACCACACTGAGATCTGCTCAGAAAGCTCATCTACATATCATATACACTATGTACTATAGCTTCACCACACTGAGATCTGCTCAGAAAGCTCATCTACATATCATATACACTATGTACTATAGCTTCACCACACTGAGATCTGCTCAGAAAGCTCATCTACATATCATATACTCTATGTACTATAGCTTCACCACACTGAGATCTGCTCAGAAAGCTCATCTACATATCATATACACTATGTACTATAGCTTCACCACACTGAGATCTGCTCAGAAAGCTCATCTACATATCATATACACTATGTACTATAGCTTCACCACACTGAGATCTGCTCAGAAAGCTCATCTACATATCATATACACTATGTACTATAGCTTCACCACACTGAGATCTGCTCAGAAAGCTCATCTCACATATCATATACACTATGTACTATAGCTTCACCACACTGAGATCTGCTCAGAAAGCTCATCTACATATCATATACACTATGTACTATAGCTTCACCACACTGAGATCTGCTCAGAAAGCTCATCTACATATCATATACACTATGTACTATAGCTTCACCACACTGAGATCTGCTCAGAAAGCTCATCTACATATCATATACTCTATGTACTATAGCTTCACCACACTGAGATCTGCTCAGAAAGCTCATCTACATATCATATACTCTATGTACTATAGCTTCACCACACTGAGATCTGCTCAGAAAGCTCATCTACATATCATATACACTATGTACTATAGCTTCACCACACTGAGATCTGCTCAGAAAGCTCATCTACATATCATATACTCTATGTACTATAGCTTCACCACACTGAGATCTGCTCAGAAAGCTCATCTACATATCATATACACTATGTACTATAGCTTCACCACACTGAGATCTGCTCAGAAAGCTCATCTACATATCATATACACTATGTACTATAGCTTCACCACACTGAGATCTGCTCAGAAAGCTCATCTACATATCATATACACTATGTACTATAGCTTCACCACACTGAGATCTGCTCTAGAAAGCTCATCTACATATCATATACACTATGTACTATAGCTTCACCACACTGAGATCTGCTCAGAAAGCTCATCTACATATCATATACACTATGTACTATAGCTTCACCACACTGAGATCTGCTCAGAAAGCTCATCTACATATCATATACTCTATGTACTATAGCTTCACCACACTGAGATCTGCTCAGAAAGCTCATCTACATATCATATACACTATGTACTATAGCTTCACCACACTGAGATCTGCTCAGAAAGCTCATCTCACATATCATATACACTAGTGTACTATAGCTTCACCACACTGAGATCTGCTCAGAAAGCTCCTCTACATATCATATACACTATGTACTATAGCTTCACCACACTGAGATCTGCCTCAGAAAGCTCATCTACATATCATATACACTATGTACTATAGCTTCACCACACTGAGATCTGCTCAGAAAGCTCATCTACATATCATATACTACTATGTACTATAGCTTCACCACACTGAGATCTGCTCAGAAAGCTCCTCTACATATCATATACTCTATGTACTATAGCTTCACCACACTGAGATCTGCTCAGAAAGCTCATCTACATATCATATACACTATGTACTATAGCTTCACCACACTGAGATCTGCTCAGAAAGCTCATCTACATATCATATACACTATGTACTATAGCTTCACCACACTGAGATCTGCTCAGAAAGCTCATCTACATATCATATACTCTATGTACTATAGCTTCACCACACTGAGATCTGCTCAGAAAGCTCATCTACATATCATATACACTATGTACTATAGCTTCACCACACTGAGATCTGCTCAGAAAGCTCATCTCCATATCATATACACTATGTACTATAGCTTCACCACACTGAGATCTGCTCAGAAAGCTCCTCTACATATCATATACTCTATGTACTATAGCATCACCACACTGAGATCTGCCTCAGAAAGCTCATCTACATATCATATACTCTATGTACTATAGCTTCACCACACTGGGCTGAACTCACATATTACTGCTTTGTTCACAGGTACCATATGGGTCATACAGACACCAGTGATATGTGCTTGTAAGTGTGGTAGTGCTGTAGCTTGGCGAGAAGCGTGCATGGCTTTGCATGTAAAGATCCCAGGTTTGAATCTTGGGAGAAACTTTAAAACTTTTTTCTCTTCAGATATTTATTTTTCTTCCGCATTTGTCCCACCAGAAAAGCCTTCCAGGCCTTGAATCATATTGAGAATGATAGACTGGCACTCCTTATGTGTGTACTTGTCTCATACTGTAGCTAATCATACAACTCCACAAATCGCCATGGCTAAGAAGGGTTAGAGAAAATGTATCACAATAATAAGCAAAAATTGAAAGAGGTAAAAAATAAAATTCAAATTAAAAGTAACATAAAAACAAATAGTATTCAAACATTCAACACTCTCAGCATCACATGACTGGAATTCATATGGAGGAATGGGGTAGGCGATATACTCCCATCTAAATATTCGGAAGATGTCTTACAGGAAACGATCGTGTACAGTTTGAGTTGAAATACTGTCCAAACCCCCCGCAAGTGTTAATTACTACTTTGGGACTCAGCGGCACAACTCCCAAGCAAGACTCTATTGCAAGTCACGTGGCACGCCGCGGTTCGGAACAGCGAGTGTGCCAGTGAAAGTGCAGTGGGAGTAACGCAGGTACATCGCCTCTATCCCTGGGTTCAGACCTGAGTCGCTCTAAAAACGCGGCGTTTTCGGCATGCGTTTTGTCGTAGCGTATTTCAGCGGCGTTTTTGCAAATAGGAGCAGCGTTAAAGCGCGCGTTCTTGTGATTTGACTACTGTGGTGTCAATCACAAAGCTGCGTCAAACGCCCAAAAGAAGCTCAAGTACTTGTTTATGCGTTGGGCGTTTTACAGCGCGTTCAAGCACGCTGTAAAGCGCTCAAGTGTGAACCACTCCCATAGGGATGCATTGGTTTTAATCTGTTGGCGTTTTTGCAGCGCGTTTGAGCGCGCTGTAAAGCGCTCAGGTGATGCAGGGCATAGTCGGCCATCATAAAGCCATACTATCAGCACAAAGAAGAAAAGGTAAGATCCTGTTAACTTACCTAAAGATTGGACTGCATTATCTCAAGTACCAGAATATTCTGTTTAATCTCTGCTGAG
>JAKVIS010004539.1:0-13804 GCA_033119425.1 Bufotes viridis
GATGTTGATTTAAAGGGGTTCTCTGAGCTTTCGGAAACTCCAGCAGCTTTCTGACCTGTGTAGGCAAGATGGCAGGGGTGGACACAGACACCAGAGGGCCCCTGTGCAAAGAGCGTGCCTGCCCCCCTCCGTTAGGCTCCGCCCACCTGCTTAATGTGTGGCTGCGCTGGGGCCTGATCCCGGAAGCCTGGAGCAGTGAACATAATGGAGGTGAGGAGGAGGCGCTCTGACGGGGCCCGGCATTAAGTACAGTGAAATGGCGGGCTCCCTTACATGAAGTCTGTGACAACATGGGGGCAGAAAGATCATGACAACATGGGGAGTATAAAGAGCATGAAAAGATGGGGAGAATGACAGGGGCAGAAGAAGCATGACAAGAAGAGTGGATTATGACAAGAGGGGGAGAATGACAAATTACTATGTGGGGCACTGCTGTGTGGGAGGCAGTGTGGCGGACATTACTGTGTGGGGGCAGTGTGGCGGACATTACTGTGTGGGGGCAGTGTGGCGGACATTACTGTGTGTGGGGCAGTGTGGCGGACATTACTGTGTGGGGGCACTACTGTGTGGGGGCAGTGTGGCGGACTATTACTGTGCGGGGGCAGTGTGGCGGACATTACTGTGTGGGGGCAGTGTGGCGGACATTACTGTGTGGGGGCAGTGTGCGGACATTACTGTGTGGGGGGCAGTGTGGCGGACATTACTGTGCGGGGGGCAGTGTGGCGGGCACTACTGTGTGGGGGGCAGTGTAGCGGACATTACTGTGTGTGGGGCAGTGTGGCGGACATTACTGTGTGGGGGCACTACTGTGTGGGGCAGTGTGGCGGACATTACTGTGTGGGGGCAGTGTGGCGGACATTACTGTGGGGGGGCAGTGTGGCGGACATTACTGTGTGGGGGCAGTGTGGCGGACATTACTGTGTGGGGGGCAGTGTGGCGGACATTACTGTGTGGGGGCAGTGTGGCGGACATTACTGTGCGGGGGGCAGTGTGGGGGCACTACTGTGTGGGGGCAGTGTGGCGGACATTACTGTGTGGGGGGCAGTGTGGGGGACATTACTGTGTGGGGGCAGTGTGGGGACATTACTGTGTGGGGGCAGTGTGGCGGACATTACTGAGTGGGGACACTACAGTGTGGGGTGGCATTATACAAAAGCTCTGCAGATGCAACTCCCATGTATTGGGTCACCACAATGGTCATTCACTAAATGAACCCTATTATGGGAGAATCTGTGGATGACACATATTTGTCATCCACAGACACCCCCACCCCCAAAACAGGGTTAATTTACTGAATGACCACCAATAAAAGAGGTGGGGTCACATATGCTATTTCATAATGACAGCAGGGCCTGTGCAGTGTGACTGTATTCTACTACACCCCCACCCCATCCCCCGCTCACTGGATATAATATTATTTACTATATAACTATAGTAAATCACTACAGTTATATAGTTAAGATTATATACAGTGTGTGGGGGCTAGTAGAATACAGTCACTGCACGGGCCCCGCTGGCGCTGTCATCAAAAAAGCAGATACAACCCCACAGCCTCACCCCTTGTATTGGGCGTCATTCCTACACGGACCCTGTTATGGGGAGGGGGGATCTGTGGATGACACATATGTGTCATCCACAGATTCCCCAATAACAGTGTCATCCATCACAGATCCCCATAGCAGTGTCATTCACAAGTTGGGCGCACTTGGGCAGCTCAGCCTCTGTTGGTGGTGGACCTTGTCCCAGCCCTGCCACCCCATGCCAAATTCTCAACCTAACCCCTGTGTTAAATACATACTTGGAAACTATCATCTTCTCCATTAAGACCCCACAGTAATAGTGCTCCCCAAAGTCCCACCAATAGCAATAATAATAGTTATCATGTACCCCGTAGTCCACCAGTAGTAATAATTCTCCTTAAAATGTGTGCAAGTAGAAAAATGCCCCCTTATAATGTCTGACAATACAAAAAATACCCCCTTTCCTTTCCGATCAGACCCCCATATCCGATTGACGGGAAGATGCAGCGGTGGCCATGCAGGGATCCGGAGCGATGTGGGTGCCCTGAGCATGTAAAATCCATACAAGGATCCCGGCATTGAAGGTAGAGTTTCAATATCAGATAACCCCTTTTACATTATTTTTCCTATACTCTCAAAGGGACCTTTTCCCTCTATTATGTATCAGGAAGGATTCATACTGCTGAGGTCCTTTTCAAGTATGGTATTTAGCCAACTCACACTGAAGTGGCTATTTCCCATACTCCAAAAGGACGTGTTCCATCTAGGGTGACCACATTTCCTAACTGCCATTCAGGGACACTTACTTTCACAAGTGCATTTCGTCAAACTTATACTTGAGACTGGCAAAAACATTTCTGCCTGTGCATTTTTCAGTATTTCTGCACACATTAACTGGCTACTTAGACATCTCTTAAGAAATAGAAAACAAACATATTTCATAATATGAACATATTTCATATGAAAGCTTGACCCTTGGGGATCTCGGACACCACTTCCACACTTTGGCGGGGGCTCGGCGGAGCTGATGTGTTTTATCCTAATGAGAAAGATTTCATAATAAGGATTTGGAGAAGGGACAGAGGGATAGCAGAGCAGGGAGAGGCTGGTGATGCTACTAGGGGGCTCATACCATGGGGGAGTGATAAAGCCCACCATAATGCCCCCCCCCCCAGTAGAAATAGTTCTCCTTATAATGTGACAGTGCCTATGTTATCCCCTGAAGACGCTGACATGGATCGGCTAAACATGTTGGGAGGTAGGGAGCAGTAGTGTCTGCTTTTAACATCAGCCTGAAGCAGTGAGTAGATGTAGCAGTATAGCTAGAAAGAAACAAAAGTAGCGAGAGCCTGAGCCCACAGGGCCATCTACTTAAGAAGATAGCTGATACTAAGTTAGTATCAAAGTATCAAGTGCTGGTAGGAAAATAACAGCACGCTAATCAAACCTACATGAACTGCTTACAGGCTGAGGAATTTTAAGGGATAGTCACAAATGAATAAGAAATAAGCTGATACACACCAGCTATTTTAAAAGATAGTGATAAAAGTAAAATATTAATGGTCAGCACATGAAAAAGGACCAATTAGGTCAAATGACCGCAGGAAATAAGTGAGTGCAAAAAATACCCCCTTGTAATTCCCCCAGTTGACCTAATGTCCCCATAGTGCCCCCATAATGTGCCAGTATAAAGTACCCCTATATAGTGCCCCCAGTAAATGCTCCTCTCCCCCCTCCATCCTAGTGCCCCCCATAATGTACCAGTATAAAATGCCCCATAGATGCCCTCAGTGTCCCCCATGATTTGTAAGTATAAAATACCCCTTCTCAGTGCCCCCGTAGATGAACCCATATTAATCCTCTCCCACCTTCCCCATAGTACCCACCATAATGTGTCTTAGTTTAAAATGCCCCTATACAGAGCCCCCATATAAAATAACCGTTCTTTGTGGCCTCAATAGATGCCCCCATAGTGCCCACCAATAATGTGCCAGTAATAAGTGCCTGCATAGATGTCCCCCAATAATATGCCAGTAGCCAGAGCCCCCCCCCCCATTATGTGCCAGTAGCCAGAGCCCCCGCTATCATGTGCCAGTAGCCTGATCCCCCTCCCCCATCATATGCCAGTAGCCATAGCCTCTCCATATCATGTGCCAGTAGCCAGAACCCCCCATCATGTACCAGTAGCCATAGATCCCCCCATCATGTGCCAGTAGCCTGAGCCCCCCCATCAACATGTGCCAGTAGCCAGAGCCCCCTATCATGTGCCAGTAGCCTGAGCCCCCCCATCATGTGCCAGTAGCCATAGGCCCTCCTATCATGTGCCAGCAGCCAGACCCCCCCCCATCAACATGTGCCAGTAGCCATAGGCCCCCCTATCATGTGCCAGTAGACTGAGCCCCCGATTAACATGTGCCAGTAGCCATAGGCCCCCGGCCCCTATCATGTGCCAGTAGCCATAGCCCCCCACCCCTATCATGTGCCAGTAGCCTGAGCCCCCTATTAACATGTGTCAGTAGCCATAGGCCCCCCTATATGTGCCAGACTGCCAGTAGCCATAGGCCCCCTATAATGTGCCAGTAGCCTTAGGGCCCCCCACTCTCATGTCCAAGTAGCCATATTAGCCCCCCATCATCATGTGCCAGGACCAGTAGCCACCAGTACAGTTCAATAAAAAAAAAAAAAACACTTACCTCCTTGGCGATGTAATGCAGGATGTGTCCTCTTGTGCCGCGCTGTACAGCTCAGGGCTCGATAGGCTGCAGGACTAGTGCCTGCAGCTTATCAGAGCGAGGAAGGGGAAGGGACACACCTCTCCCTCCCTGTCTGTCAGCGGTCGACGGCCGAGCCGGTCATTCCGGGATACTGCATTGTCCCGGAATGAGGGTGACCGGGACCCCGGACAGACTCTCCAAATGCGGGACTGTCCGGGGCGATCCGGGACACGTGGTCACCCTAGTTCCATCTATTATGGAGTATGGAGGATTCATAATCCTGAGGTCCTTTTCAAGGATAGGATTTAGCTGACTCACACTGAAGTGGCTATTTCCTGTACTCCAAAAGGACCTTTTCCATCTATTATGGAGTATGGAGGATTCATACTGCTGAGGTCCTTTTCAAGTATGGTATTTAGCCAACTCACACTGAAGTGGCTATTTCCCATACTCCAAAAGGACGTGTTCCATCTATTATGGATTATGAAGGATTCATACTGCTGAGGTCCTTTTCAAGTATGGTATTTAGCCAACTCACACTGAAGTGGCTATTTCCCGTGCTCCAAAATGAGTTTTTTCCTCTATTATGGAGGATTCATACTGCTGAGGTCCTTTCCAAGTATAGTATTTAGCCAACTCACACTAAAGTGGCTATTTCCCGTACTCCAAATGGACCAATTCTATCTATAATAGAGTATGAAGGATTCATACTGCTGAGGTCCTTTTCAAGTATGGTATTTAGCCAACTCACACTGAAGTGGCTATTTCCCGTACTCCAAAAGGACCAATTCTATCTATAATAGAGTATGGAGGATTCATACTGCTGAGGTCCTTTTCAAGTATAGTATTTAGCCAACTCACACTGAAGTGGATATTTTCCGTACTCCAAAAGGACCTTATCCATGAATTATGGAATATGGAGGATTTATACTGCTGAGGTCTTCTTCAAGTATGATATTTAGCAAACTCACACTGAAGTGGCTATTTCCCATTCTCCAAAAGGAGCATTTCCCTCTATTATGGAGGATTCATACTGCTGAGTAGTGATGTCGCGAACATAAAATTTTCAGTTCGCGAACAGCGAACGCGAACTTCCGCAAATGTTCGCGAACAGGCTAACCGGGCGAACCGCCATAGACTTCAATAGACAGGCGAATTTTAAAAACCAAAGGGACTCTTTCTGGCCACAATAGTGATGGGAAAGTTGTTTCAAGGGGTCTAACACCTGGACTGTGGCATGCTGGAGGGGGATCTATGGCAAAACTCCCATGGAAAATTACGTAGTGGACGCAGAGTCGGGTTTTAATCCATAAAGGGCATAAATCACGTAACATTCCTAAATTGTTTGGAATAACATACTTTAAAACATCCAGTGTGTGTATACGATCAGGTATGATGTTGTATCGATCAGGTAGTGTAAGGGTTACGCCCGCTTCACAGACATTGACATACCAAACTCCTCTTTTAATGCACCGCAAACAGTCCATTTGCACAACCGCAAACTCCCCATTTGCACAAGGTTGGATACCAAGCTAGCCACGTCCCGGTGATGTCATTGAAGGCTTCTTCCTCCACCCAGCCACGTACAACACCAAGGGTCCACGAAAGGTCAATTGAATTGATTTTTCGAACGGGGAGATGGTTAAAAAAACGCTGGCTCCCTCCCCTTTGTTTTAATCCACGGTCACTGCTTCTGCGCCGTGCAATTTACTCTCACACCCGATATGAGTGGTATTTTCTGTAGTACTATTCTCATCAGTTTAATCCCTCTAACGTCCCCAATCTAGGGGCCATTTATTGAATAGATTTTTCGAGACGGGAGATGGTTAAAAAAACGCTGGCTCCCTCCACTCTGTTTTAATCCACGGTCACTGCGTCTGCGCCGTACAATTTACTGTCACACCCGATATGAGTGGTATTTTCTGTAGTACTATTCTCATCAGTTTAATCCCTCTAACGTCCCCAATCTGGGGGCCATTTATTGAATAGATTTTTCGAACGGGGAGATGGTTAAAAAAACACTGGCTCCCTCCCCTTTGTTTTAATCCACGGTCACTGCGTCTGCGCCGTGCAATTTACTGTCACACCCGATATGAGTGGTATTTTCTGTAGTACTATTCTCATCAGTTTAATCCCTGTTACATCCCATATCAGGGATTGCCTTTTGTGAAAAAAAATTTAGACCTGGTATCTTCGACTGCCTTCACAGTGACAGACCAAACTCTCATACACCAAACTGAATTGATTTCAGGAACCGGGAGATGGAAAAAGCAGCTTGGTCGGTCCTCATACTCCCAAATTGGGGCACTGCGAGTGCACAGAGCAATGTGCTGTGACACCCTATATGAGTGGTGTCTTAACTAGTACTATTCCTATCAGCGGCGGACGGGTGCGTGGTAACTTGAGAGCAGGTGACCAAAGCTGAGCTGGAGGAGGATGGTGCGTCAAGGTTCTTAGCGGAAGCTGTTGAAGATTGGGTGTCCTGTCTAAGCCAGTCAACTACGTCCTCAGAATTTTTAGGGTTCAGGGTACGTGGCCTCTGAACACTAGGCATTATTCCAGGGACAGTGGAAATCACAGCACCACGACCACGACGGCCCCTGCGGGGTGGCCTGCCTCTGCCTGTCATTTTTTTTTCGATAAGTGGTACTGTGCCACCCGGTATCAGTGGTGGGCACTGGCAGTGGGCATACTACAGTCTGTGGAAGTGGGCCTGACACACACTGGCAGCAGGCAAGCAACTGAAATTAGACTAATGTGTAAAAATGAAATGCCTTATTTATCGGCAAGCTACTGTGCCACCCGGTATCAGTGGTTGGCACTGGCAGTGGGCACACTACAGTCAGTGGAAGTGGGCCTGACACACACTGGCAGCAGGCAAGCAACTGAAATTAGACTAATGTGTAAAAATTAAATGCCTTTTTTATGCAAAGTCCTGTGCCAGCCGGTATGAGTGGTGGGCACTGGCAGTGGGCACACTACAGTCACTGGAAGTCAGCCTGACACACACTGGCAGGCAACTAAACTTAGATTAAAGTGTAAAAATTAAATACCT
Source organism: Bufotes viridis (assembly GCA_033119425.1). Lineage (NCBI taxonomy): Eukaryota > Metazoa > Chordata > Amphibia > Anura > Bufonidae > Bufotes > Bufotes viridis. Next base: position 7,290 of record JAKVIS010004539.1, read on the forward strand.
TTTTTTAATGCAAAGTCCTGTGCCACATGGGATGACAGGGGTGGGCACTGGCAGTGGGCACACTACAGTCAGTGGAAGTCGGCCTGACACACACTGGCGGCAGGAAAGCAACTGAAATTACACTAAAGTGTAAAAATTAAATGCCTATTTTGATGCAAAGTCCTCTGCCAGCCGGTATGAGTGGTAGGCACTGGCAGTGGGCACACTACAATCACTGGAAGTCAGCCTGACACACACTGGCAGGCAACTAACCTTAGATTAAAGTGTAAAAATGAAATGCCTTTTTTGATGCAAAGTCCTGTGCTACATAGGATGACAGGGTGGGCACTGGCAGTGGGCACACTACAGTCAGTGGAAGTCGGCCTGACACACACTAGCAGCAGGCAAGCAGCTGAAATTACACTAAAGTGTAAAAATTAAATGCCTTTTTTTATGCAAAGTCCTCTGCCAGCCGGTATGAGTGGTAGGCACTGGCAGTGGGCACACTACAGTCACTGGAAGTCAGCCTGACACACACTGGCAGGCAACTAACCTTAGATTAAAGTGTAAAAATTAAATGCCTTTTTTGATGCAAAGTCCTGTGCCACCGGGATGACAGGGGTGGGCACTGGCAGTGGGCACACTACAGTCAGTGGAAGTCAGCCTGACACACACTGGCAGGCAACTAACCTTAGATTAAAGTGTAAAAATTAAATGCCTTTTTTGATGCAAAGTCCTGTGCCACATGGGATGACAGGGGTGGGCACTGGCAGTGGGCACACACTACAGTCTGTGGGCCTGCAGCTCCTCACACACAGGCAGGCCATGCAATTGCAATATGCATATAAAGGAAAAAAAAGCAGACTAATGTTGCAGCCCTAAAAGGGCTTTTGGGGTGCTGTCAGGACGCTGTCCTTACAGCAGAGATCAGATGAGTCTTTCAGGACTGGAGTGGACACTGAATTCACTAGCCTAGCTATCGATTTCCCTATTAAATCAGCAGCAACTACACTCTCCCTCCTCTCACTAAGACTGCAAATTCCAAATGAATCTAAAATGGATGCTGTGCAGGAGGTGGGAGGGTCTGGGAGGGAGGGTATGCTGCTGATTGGCTGGAATGTATCTGCTGACTGTGAGGTACAGGGTCAAAGTTTGCTCAATGATGATGTATAGGGGGCGGACCGAACATCGCATATGTTCGCCCGCTGAGGCGAACGCGAACAAGCTATGTTCGCCGGGAACTGTTCGCCGGCGAATAGTTCGGGCCATCTCTACTGCTGAGGTCCTTTCCAAGTATAAAATAAGGGAAATAGCCACTTCAGTGTGAGTTGGCTAAATACTATACTTGGAAAGGACCTCAGCAGTATGAATTCTCCATAATAGAGGGAAAAACTCATTTTGGAGTACGGGAAATAGCCACTTCAGTGTGAGTTGGCTAAATACCATACTTGAAAAGGACCTCAGCAGTATGAATCCTCCATACTCCATTATAGATAGAATTGGTCCTTTTGGAGTACAGGAAATAGCCACTTCAGTGTGAGTTGGCTAAATACCATACTTGAAAAGGACCTCACCAGTATGAATCCTTCATACTCCATAATACATGGATAGGATTTAGATGACTCACACTGAAGTGGCTATTTCCCGTACCCCAAAAGGACCTTTTCCCTCTATTATGGAGGATTCATACTGCTGGGGTCATTTTTAAGGATAGGATTTAGCCGACTCACACCGAAGTGGCTATTTCCCATACTCCAAAAGGACCTTTTACCTCTATTATAGTGTATGGAGGATCCATAGTGGTGAGTTCCTTTTCAAGGATAGGATGTAGCCGACTCACACTGAAGTGGCTATTTACCATACTCCAAAATGAGTTTTTTCCTCCATGTATACTCCATGTATTATGGAGGATTCATACTGCTGAGGTCCTTTCCAAGTATAGTATTTAGCCAACTCACACTGAAGTGGCTGTTTCCGTACTCCAAAAGGACCAATTCTATCTATAATGGAGTATGGAGGATTCATACTGCTGAGGTCCTTTTCAAGTATAGTATTTAGCCAACTCACACTGAAGTGGCTATTTCCCGTACTCCAAAATGAGTTTTCCCTCTATTATGGAGGATTCATACTGCTGAGGTCCTTTCCAAGTATAGTATTTAGCCAACTCACACTGAAGTGGCTATTTCCCGTACTCCAAAAGGACCTTTTCCCATGTATTATGTACTAGGAAGGATTCATACTGCTGAGGTCCTTTTCAAGGAAAGGATGTAGCTGACTCACACTAAAGTGGGTATTTCCCATACTCCAAATTAAGGACCTTTTCCATCTATTATGTACTAGGAAGGATTCAAATTCCTGAGCCTGAGGTCCTTTTTAGGGATAGGATTTAGCTGACTCACACAGAAGTGACTATTTCCCGTACCCCTAAAGGACCTTTTCTATCTAATATGTACTAGGAAGGATTCATACTCCTGAGGTCCTTTTCAGGGGTATGATTTAGCCAACTCACACTGAAGCGGCTATTTCCGTACCCCAAAAGGACCTTTCCCTCTATTATGGAGGATTCATACTGCTGAGGTCCTTTTCAAAGATAGGATTTAGATGACTCACACTGAAGTGGCTATTTCCCGTACCCCAAAAGGACCTTTTCCCTCTATTATGGAGGATTCATACTGCTGGGGTCATTTTTAAGGATAGGATTTAGCCGACTCACACCGAAGTGGCTATTTCCCGTACTCCAAAAGGACCTTTTACCTCTATTATAGTGTATGGAGGATCCATACTGGTGAGTTCCTTTTCAAGGATAGGATGTAGCCGACTCACACTGAAGTGGCTATTTCCCATACTCCAAAAGGACCTTTTCCATCTATTATCTACTAGGAAAGATTCATATTCCTGAGCCTGAGGTCCTTTTAGGGATAGGATTTAGCCGACTCACACTGAAGTGACTATTTCCTGTACCCCAAAAGGACCTTTTCTATCTACTGTATTATGTATTAGGAAGGATTCATACTCCTGAGGTGCTTTTCAGGGATATGATTTAGCCAATTCACACTGAAGTGGCTATTTCCCGTACCCCAAAAGGACCTTTTCCCTCTATTATGGAGGATTCATACTGCTGAGGTCCTTTCCAAGTATAGTATTTAGCCAACTCACACTGAAGTGGCTATTTCCCGTACTCCAAAAGGACCTTTTCCCATGTATTATGGAGTATGAAGGATTCATACTGCTGAGGTCCTTTTCAAGGAAAGGATGTAGCTGACTCACACTAAAGTGGGTATTTCCCGTACCCCAAAAGGACCTTTTCCCTCTATTATGGAGGATTCATACTGCTGAGGTCCTTTTCAAAGATAGGATTTAGATGACTCACACTGAAGTGGCTATTTCCCGTATTCCAAAAGGACCTTTTCCCTCTATTATGGAGGATTCATACTGCTGAAGTCCTTTTTTAAGGATGGGAATTAGCTGACTCACACTGAAGTGACTATTTCCCGTACCCCAAAAGGACCTTTTCTATCTATTATGTACTAAGAAGGATTCATTCTGCTGCGGTCCTTTTCAGGGATAGGATTTAGCCGACTCACACTGAAGTGACTATTTCCCGTACACCAAAAGGACCGTTTCCCTCTATTATGTACTAGGTCCCTTTCCTACTGAGGTCCTTTTCAGGGATTGCTTACTTACACAGAAGTGACTATGTTCCTTACCCCCAAAAGGACCTTTTACATCTATTAACAAGTAAGTGTTTGCACAAACTTTATAAAAATACAGTGATCATGATCGTGGTTCAGAAATGAAGCAGCTTTTTTTTTTAAATGGCCTTTCAAAATGCATCCCTTTAGGAGGGGCCAGGGAGCATCTACGCTGGACGAAGGACCAGTGGGCCTCAGTGCTGTTCACTGATGAAAGTTGATTCACGCTGAGCAGAAATGATGGCCGCCAACGATATTGGAGACGTCAAGTAAAGCACTCTGCATCAACCACTGTTGTCACCAGACTAGCCTTTAGTGGTGGTGGTTGTGGTGATACAGTGTGGGCACATGTCTAGTTAATACAGAACCTCTCTACACTTTGTGAATGGCCCATACTACTTGAATAACATCATTAATCCAGTCATTGTGCCTCTGCATGAACAACAGAGGCCTGATTTAATCTTCATGGAGGACAATGCGCCAGCTCCTCGAGGTCCATAATTACGGAACGACTGCTGGAGACTGGGGGACCATGAAGAGGCTCGTACCCCAGAACCTAAATGTCCTGCGGGCTGCCCTTCAAGAAGAGTGGGATTCCATCAGGGGCTGACTGGCAACTTTTGGCCCAGGGGGCAAGTAACACCCAGAGGCCCACTGAGCCCCCTTCTACATCCTGATTCGCTGTCACAAGAGGCTGGGCGTGGAGCTTCGGGAGGAGAGCACAGCCTCTTTTGACAGGATTGATAGCTATCTCCGCCCCCACACCTCTGCTCTCCTGATCTGTCACAGGACGCTGAGCATTGCGGAGAGAGGATAGATGTTGGCCAGTCACAGCGCTCATATCCCCCCCCTTATGTGCCAGTAGCCATCCCCCTTATGTGCCAGTAGCCCCCTCCCCTTATGTGCCAGTAGCCGTCCCCCTTATGTGCCAGTAGCCGCCCCCCTTATGTGCCAGTAGCCCTCCTTATGTGACAGTAGCCCCCCTTATGTGCCAGTAGTCCCCCTTTATGTGCCAGTAGTCCCCCCTTATGTTCCAGTAGCCGTCCCCCTTATGTTCTAGTAGCCGTCCCCCTTATGTGCCAGTAGCCCCCCTTATGTGCCAGTAGCACCCCTTATGTGCCAGTAGCACCCCCTTATGTGCCAGTAACACCCCTTATGTGCCAGTAGCCCCCTTATGTGCCAGTAGTCCCCCCTTATGTGCCAGTAGTCCCCCCTTATGTGCCAGTAGTCCCCCCTTAAGTGCTAGTAGTCCCCCCTTATGTGCCAGTAGACCCCACCCCTTATGTGCCAGTAGCCCTCCTTATGTGCCAGTAGATCCCTTATGTGCCAGTAGACCCCCCCTTATGTGCCAGTAGCCCTCCTTATGTGCCAGTAGAATCCACCCCCTCACCTTATCATGTGCCAGTAGAATCCACCCCTCACTTTATCATGTGCCAGTAGAATCCCCCCCCCCTCACCTTATCATGTGCCAGTAGAATCCCTCCCCCCTCAGTTTATCATGTGCCAGTAGAATCCCCCCTCACCTTATGTGGCAGTAGCCCCCAAAAACACAGAAAACAAACAAACATACAAATAACACTTATACTTACCTCCAGCGATGCGATGCAGGCCTCTTCTGGCCTGTGTCCCACGCTGTACCGCTCCGGCGGCGCAATGACATCATCGCGCCACCTGCACCAGCCTCTGGCAGCCTATCAGAGGAACAGGGAGGGGACACGCCTCTCCCTGCTCAGCCGCAGCACAGCCATCTGTATCGCCGTCCTGAGGACTATGGAGATGACTATGGAGACACTACGGGCCCGTTTACAGAGGCAACAGAGGGTCCCGGGGGGCAATTGCCCCCATGCCCCCTGGCCCAGTCCGCCCCTGGATTCCATGCCTCAGCAGACAATAAGTTGACTTGTGAACAGCAGGAGACGTCATTGTCAAGCTGTAATTGATGCTAAAGGCCACATGACAAGTTCTGGAGACACTGACATTTTGTGGGGGTGTACCCAGCACTGGTGTTGGCTTTTGTGTCAATAAATTGTTTGAGATGAGGAAATCAGCATTGCTGCTTCTACTTAAATGCCTGACTTTCATGATATAATATCACTGGTGCCGGAGCATTTACATTTTCCATAAATTTCACTCGAAAGCCAAATATCTCAAACTTTTTGTTAGTTTTGTATGTTTTTATTTTTTATAATACTTTGCTGGCAGATCAGAACATATATGATGCTGTCTGGTCTCTTTGTTCTTCCCCACAAAATGGCACCGTTCTGGGTATCAGTGATCTCACCAGGAAACGCATTCAATGCTGCAACCAAACATGATTAAAGGGCGTATCCGAGAACAAAACAGCCCCGCACTGGTGATGATACTCACCTGGTCCCCACTGCTGGATTCGGTCTGTGTGACATCACACATGACATAAGGGGAAGAGGTCACCGCTGAAGTCTGTGATTGGTGATGACACATGCCATTCCGGGAGCCACACAGGCTGAATTCAGCAGTGGGTACCAGGTGAGTATAATCACCTGAGCGGGTATGCCAGATGTAGGAGGTCTGTTTTTGTCTTGGATAACCCCTTTAACCCATTCAGGACAGGGCCATTTAGTTTTTTACTGCCAGCCTTAACTTTATTTTTATTTTCACATAGCCATGTTCTTTCTAGTAACTTTATATTGCATATGATGTAGTGGGAAGCTGAAAAATAAATTCCAAATGGGGTGGAATGGAAAACAAAAGTCAATTCCCCCATACTTTATTGGGTTTTGTTTCTAACGTGCTCCCTATGAGATAAAACTGGCCTGTTCCCTTCATTCTCCAGGTCAGTACAATTACAGTGATTTATATAGTTTT
>JAKVIS010004540.1:0-14221 GCA_033119425.1 Bufotes viridis
AGACTAGAGCTCCTCCATACTGACCATACCCCCAGCCCCCGGTATCTGATATGTGGGGGGTCACATCATCAGAGACTAGAGCTCCTCCATACTGACCATACCCCCAGCCCCCGGTATCTGATATGTGGGGGGTCACATCATCAGAGACTAGAGCTCCTCCATACTGACCATACCCCCAGCCCCCGGTATCTGATATGTGGGGGGTCACATCATCAGAGACTAGAGCTCCTCCATACTGACCATACCCCCAGCCCCCGGTATCTGATATGTGGGGGTCACATCATCAGAGACTAGAGCTCCTCCATACTGACCATACCCCCAGCCCCCGGTATCTGATATGTGGGGGGTCACATCATCAGAGACTAGAGCTCCTCCATACTGACCATACCCCCAGCCCCCGGTATCTGATATGTGGGGGGTCACATCATCAGAGACTAGAGCTCCTCCATACTGACCATACCCCCAGCCCCCGGTATCTGATATGTGGGGGGTCACATCATCAGAGACTAGAGCTCCTCCATACTGACCATACCCCCAGCCCCCGGTATCTGATATGTGGGGGTCACATCATCAGAGACTAGAGCTCCTCCATACTGACCATACCCCCAGCCCCGGTATCTGATATGTGGGGGTCACATCATCAGAGACTAGAGCTCCTCCATACTGACCATACCCCCAGCCCCGGTATCTGATATGTGGGGGGTCACATCATCAGAGACTAGAGCTCCTCCATACTGACCATACCCCCAGCCCCCGGTATCTGATATGTGGGGGTCACATCATCAGAGACTAGAGCTCCTCCATACTGACCATACCCCCAGCCCCGGTATCTGATATGTGGGGGTCACATCATCAGAGACTAGAGCTCCTCCATACTGACCATACCCCCAGCCCCCGGTATCTGATATGTGGGGGTCACATCATCAGAGACTAGAGCTCCTCCATACTGACCATACCCCCAGCCCCCGGTATCTGATATGTGGGGGTCACATCATCAGAGACTAGAGCTCCTCCATACTGACCATACCCCCAGCCCCCGGTATCTGATATGTGGGGGTCACATCATCAGAGACTAGAGCTCCTCCATACTGACCATACCCCCAGCCCCCGGTATCTGATATGTGGGGGGTCACATCATCAGAGACTAGAGCTCCTCCATACTGACCATACCCCCAGCCCCGGTATCTGATATGTGGGGGTCACATCATCAGAGACTAGAGCTCCTCCATACTGACCATACCCCCAGCCCCGGTATCTGATATGTGGGGGTCACATCATCAGAGACTAGAGCTCCTCCATACTGACCATACCCCCAGCCCCGGTATCTGATATGTGGGGGGTCACATCATCAGAGACTAGAGCTCCTCCATACTGACCATACCCCCAGCCCCCGGTATCTGATATGTGGGGGTCACATCATCAGAGACTAGAGCTCCTCCATACTGACCATACCCCCAGCCCCCGGTATCTGATATGTGGGGGTCACATCATCAGAGACTAGAGCTCCTCCATACTGACCATACCCCCAGCCCCCGGTATCTGATATGTGGGGGGTCACATCATCAGAGACTAGAGCTCCTCCATACTGACCATACCCCCAGCCCCCGGTATCTGATATGTGGGGGGTCACATCATCAGAGACTAGAGCTCCTCCATACTGACCATACCCCCAGCCCCGGTATCTGATATGTGGGGGTCACATCATCAGAGACTAGAGCTCCTCCATACTGACCATACCCCCAGCCCCCGGTATCTGATATGTGGGGGGTCACATCATCAGAGACTAGAGCTCCTCCATACTGACCATACCCCCAGCCCCCGGTATCTGATATGTGGGGGGTCACATCATCAGAGACTAGAGCTCCTCCATACTGACCATACCCCCAGCCCCCGGTATCTGATATGTGGGGGTCACATCATCAGAGACTAGAGCTCCTCCATACTGACCATACCCCCAGCCCCCGGTATCTGATATGTGGGGGTCACATCATCAGAGACTAGAGCTCCTCCATACTGACCATACCCCCAGCCCCGGTATCTGATATGTGGGGGTCACATCATCAGAGACTAGAGCTCCTCCATACTGACCATACCCCCAGCCCCCGGTATCTGATATGTGGGGGGTCACATCATCAGAGACTAGAGCTCCTCCATACTGACCATACCCCCAGCCCCCGGTATCTGATATGTGGGGGTCACATCATCAGAGACTAGAGCTCCTCCATACTGACCATACCCCCAGCCCCCGGTATCTGATATGTGGGGGTCACATCATCAGAGACTAGAGCTCCTCCATACTGACCATACCCCCAGCCCCCGGTATCTGATATGTGGGGGGTCACATCATCAGAGACTAGAGCTCCTCCATACTGACCATACCCCCAGCCCCCGGTATCTGATATGTGGGGGGTCACATCATCAGAGACTAGAGCTCCTCCATACTGACCATACCCCCAGCCCCCGGTATCTGATATGTGGGGGGTCACATCATCAGAGACTAGAGCTCCTCCATACTGACCATACCCCCAGCCCCCGGTATCTGATATGTGGGAGGTCACATCATCAGAGACTAGAGCTCCTCCATACTGACCATACCCCCAGCCCCGGTATCTGATATGTGGGGGTCACATCATCAGAGACTAGAGCTCCTCCATACTGACCATACCCCCAGCCCCCGGTATCTGATATGTGGGGGGTCACATCATCAGAGACTAGAGCTCCTCCATACTGACCATACCCCCAGCCCCCGGTATCTGATATGTGGGGGGTCACATCATCAGAGACTAGAGCTCCTCCATACTGACCATACCCCCAGCCCCCGGTATCTGATATGTGGGGGGTCACATCATCAGAGACTAGAGCTCCTCCATACTGACCATACCCCCAGCCCCCGGTATCTGATATGTGGGGGGTCACATCATCAGAGACTAGAGCTCCTCCATACTGACCATACCCCCAGCCCCCGGTATCTGATATGTGGGGGGTCACATCATCAGAGACTAGAGCTCCTCCATACTGACCATACCCCCAGCCCCCGGTATCTGATATGTGGGGGTCACATCATCAGAGACTAGAGCTCCTCCATACTGACCATACCCCCAGCCCCCGGTATCTGATATGTGGGGGGTCACATCATCAGAGACTAGAGCTCCTCCATACTGACCATACCCCCAGCCCCCGGTATCTGATATGTGGGGGTCACATCATCAGAGACTAGAGCTCCTCCATACTGACCATACCCCCAGCCCCCGGTATCTGATATGTGGGGGGTCACATCATCAGAGACTAGAGCTCCTCCATACTGACCATACCCCCAGCCCCCGGTATCTGATATGTGGGGGGTCACATCATCAGAGACTAGAGCTCCTCCATACTGACCATACCCCCAGCCCCCGGTATCTGATATGTGGGGGGTCACATCATCAGAGACTAGAGCTCCTCCATACTGACCATACCCCCAGCCCCCGGTATCTGATATGTGGGGGTCACATCATCAGAGACTAGAGCTCCTCCATACTGACCATACCCCCAGCCCCCGGTATCTGATATGTGGGGGTCACATCATCAGAGACTAGAGCTCCTCCATACTGACCATACCCCCAGCCCCCGGTATCTGATATGTGGGGGGTCACATCATCAGAGACTAGAGCTCCTCCATACTGACCATACCCCCAGCCCCCGGTATCTGATATGTGGGGGTCACATCATCAGAGACTAGAGCTCCTCCATACTGACCATACCCCCAGCCCCCGGTATCTGATATGTGGGGGTCACATCATCAGAGACTAGAGCTCCTCCATACTGACCATACCCCCAGCCCCCGGTATCTGATATGTGGGGGGTCACATCATCAGAGACTAGAGCTCCTCCATACTGACCATACCCCCAGCCCCGGTATCTGATATGTGGGGGTCACATCATCAGAGACTAGAGCTCCTCCATACTGACCATACCCCCAGCCCCCGGTATCTGATATGTGGGGGTCACATCATCAGAGACTAGAGCTCCTCCATACTGACCATACCCCCAGCCCCCGGTATCTGATATGTGGGGGGTCACATCATCAGAGACTAGAGCTCCTCCATACTGACCATACCCCCAGCCCCCGGTATCTGATATGTGGGGGTCACATCATCAGAGACTAGAGCTCCTCCATACTGACCATACCCCCAGCCCCGGTATCTGATATGTGGGGGGTCACATCATCAGAGACTAGAGCTCCTCCATACTGACCATACCCCCAGCCCCCGGTATCTGATATGTGGGGGTCACATCATCAGAGACTAGAGCTCCTCCATACTGACCATACCCCCAGCCCCCGGTATCTGATATGTGGGGGTCACATCATCAGAGACTAGAGCTCCTCCATACTGACCATACCCCCAGCCCCCGGTATCTGATATGTGGGGGTCACATCATCAGAGACTAGAGCTCCTCCATACTGACCATACCCCCAGCCCCCGGTATCTGATATGTGGGGGTCACATCATCAGAGACTAGAGCTCCTCCATACTGACCATACCCCCAGCCCCCGGTATCTGATATGTGGGGGTCACATCATCAGAGACTAGAGCTCCTCCATACTGACCATACCCCCAGCCCCCGGTATCTGATATGTGGGGGTCACATCATCAGAGACTAGAGCTCCTCCATACTGACCATACCCCCAGCCCCGGTATCTGATATGTGGGGGTCACATCATCAGAGACTAGAGCTCCTCCATACTGACCATACCCCCAGCCCCCGGTATCTGATATGTGGGGGTCACATCATCAGAGACTAGAGCTCCTCCATACTGACCATACCCCCAGCCCCCGGTATCTGATATGTGGGGGGTCACATCATCAGAGACTAGAGCTCCTCCATACTGACCATACCCCCAGCCCCCGGTATCTGATATGTGGGGGTCACATCATCAGAGACTAGAGCTCCTCCATACTGACCATACCCCCAGCCCCGGTATCTGATATGTGGGGGGTCACATCATCAGAGACTAGAGCTCCTCCATACTGACCATACCCCCAGCCCCCGGTATCTGATATGTGGGGGGTCACATCATCAGAGACTAGAGCTCCTCCATACTGACCATACCCCCAGCCCCCGGTATCTGATATGTGGGGGGTCACATCATCAGAGACTAGAGCTCCTCCATACTGACCATACCCCCAGCCCCCGGTATCTGATATGTGGGGGTCACATCATCAGAGACTAGAGCTCCTCCATACTGACCATACCCCCAGCCCCCGGTATCTGATATGTGGGGGGTCACATCATCAGAGACTAGAGCTCCTCCATACTGACCATACCCCCAGCCCCCGGTATCTGATATGTGGGGGGTCACATCATCAGAGACTAGAGCTCCTCCATACTGACCATACCCCCAGCCCCCGGTATCTGATATGTGGGGGTCACATCATCAGAGACTAGAGCTCCTCCATACTGACCATACCCCCAGCCCCCGGTATCTGATATGTGGGAGGTCACATCATCAGAGACTAGAGCTCCTCCATACTGACCATACCCCCAGCCCCCGGTATCTGATATGTGGGGGGTCACATCATCAGAGACTAGAGCTCCTCCATACTGACCATACCCCCAGCCCCGGTATCTGATATGTGGGGGTCACATCATCAGAGACTAGAGCTCCTCCATACTGACCATACCCCCAGCCCCCGGTATCTGATATGTGGGGGTCACATCATCAGAGACTAGAGCTCCTCCATACTGACCATACCCCCAGCCCCCGGTATCTGATATGTGGGGGGTCACATCATCAGAGACTAGAGCTCCTCCATACTGACCATACCCCCAGCCCCCGGTATCTGATATGTGGGGGTCACATCATCAGAGACTAGAGCTCCTCCATACTGACCATACCCCCAGCCCCCGGTATCTGATATGTGGGGGGTCACATCATCAGAGACTAGAGCTCCTCCATACTGACCATACCCCCAGCCCCCGGTATCTGATATGTGGGGGGTCACATCATCAGAGACTAGAGCTCCTCCATACTGACCATACCCCCAGCCCCCGGTATCTGATATGTGGGGGTCACATCATCAGAGACTAGAGCTCCTCCATACTGACCATACCCCCAGCCCCCGGTATCTGATATGTGGGGGGTCACATCATCAGAGACTAGAGCTCCTCCATACTGACCATACCCCCAGCCCCCGGTATCTGATATGTGGGGGTCACATCATCAGAGACTAGAGCTCCTCCATACTGACCATACCCCCAGCCCCCGGTATCTGATATGTGGGGGGTCACATCATCAGAGACTAGAGCTCCTCCATACTGACCATACCCCCAGCCCCGGTATCTGATATGTGGGGGTCACATCATCAGAGACTAGAGCTCCTCCATACTGACCATACCCCCAGCCCCCGGTATCTGATATGTGGGGGTCACATCATCAGAGACTAGAGCTCCTCCATACTGACCATACCCCCAGCCCCCGGTATCTGATATGTGGGGGTCACATCATCAGAGACTAGAGCTCCTCCATACTGACCATACCCCCAGCCCCCGGTATCTGATATGTGGGGGTCACATCATCAGAGACTAGAGCTCCTCCATACTGACCATACCCCCAGCCCCCGGTATCTGATATGTGGGGGGTCACATCATCAGAGACTAGAGCTCCTCCATACTGACCATACCCCCAGCCCCCGGTATCTGATATGTGGGGGTCACATCATCAGAGACTAGAGCTCCTCCATACTGACCATACCCCCAGCCCCCGGTATCTGATATGTGGGGGTCACATCATCAGAGACTAGAGCTCCTCCATACTGACCATACCCCCAGCCCCCGGTATCTGATATGTGGGGGTCACATCATCAGAGACTAGAGCTCCTCCATACTGACCATACCCCCAGCCCCCGGTATCTGATATGTGGGGGTCACATCATCAGAGACTAGAGCTCCTCCATACTGACCATACCCCCAGCCCCCGGTATCTGATATGTGGGGGGTCACATCATCAGAGACTAGAGCTCCTCCATACTGACCATACCCCCAGCCCCCGGTATCTGATATGTGGGGGTCACATCATCAGAGACTAGAGCTCCTCCATACTGACCATACCCCCAGCCCCCGGTATCTGATATGTGGGGGTCACATCATCAGAGACTAGAGCTCCTCCATACTGACCATACCCCCAGCCCCGGTATCTGATATGTGGGGGGTCACATCATCAGAGACTAGAGCTCCTCCATACTGACCATACCCCCAGCCCCCGGTATCTGATATGTGGGGGGTCACATCATCAGAGACTAGAGCTCCTCCATACTGACCATACCCCCAGCCCCGGTATCTGATATGTGGGGGGTCACATCATCAGAGACTAGAGCTCCTCCATACTGACCATACCCCCAGCCCCCGGTATCTGATATGTGGGGGTCACATCATCAGAGACTAGAGCTCCTCCATACTGACCATACCCCCAGCCCCCGGTATCTGATATGTGGGGGGTCACATCATCAGAGACTAGAGCTCCTCCATACTGACCATACCCCCAGCCCCGGTATCTGATATGTGGGGGTCACATCATCAGAGACTAGAGCTCCTCCATACTGACCATACCCCCAGCCCCGGTATCTGATATGTGGGGGGTCACATCATCAGAGACTAGAGCTCCTCCATACTGACCATACCCCCAGCCCCCGGTATCTGATATGTGGGGGGTCACATCATCAGAGACTAGAGCTCCTCCATACTGACCATACCCCCAGCCCCCGGTATCTGATATGTGGGGGGTCACATCATCAGAGACTAGAGCTCCTCCATACTGACCATACCCCCAGCCCCCGGTATCTGATATGTGGGGGGTCACATCATCAGAGACTAGAGCTCCTCCATACTGACCATACCCCCAGCCCCCGGTATCTGATATGTGGGGGGTCACATCATCAGAGACTAGAGCTCCTCCATACTGACCATACCCCCAGCCCCCGGTATCTGATATGTGGGGGGTCACATCATCAGAGACTAGAGCTCCTCCATACTGACCATACCCCCAGCCCCCGGTATCTGATATGTGGGGGGTCACATCATCAGAGACTAGAGCTCCTCCATACTGACCATACCCCCAGCCCCCGGTATCTGATATGTGGGGGGTCACATCATCAGAGACTAGAGCTCCTCCATACTGACCATACCCCCAGCCCCCGGTATCTGATATGTGGGGGTCACATCATCAGAGACTAGAGCTCCTCCATACTGACCATACCCCCAGCCCCCGGTATCTGATATGTGGGGGGTCACATCATCAGAGACTAGAGCTCCTCCATACTGACCATACCCCCAGCCCCCGGTATCTGATATGTGGGGGGTCACATCATCAGAGACTAGAGCTCCTCCATACTGACCATACCCCCAGCCCCCGGTATCTGATATGTGGGGGTCACATCATCAGAGACTAGAGCTCCTCCATACTGACCATACCCCCAGCCCCCGGTATCTGATATGTGGGGGGTCACATCATCAGAGACTAGAGCTCCTCCATACTGACCATACCCCCAGCCCCCGGTATCTGATATGTGGGAGGTCACATCATCAGAGACTAGAGCTCCTCCATACTGACCATACCCCCAGCCCCCGGTATCTGATATGTGGGGGTCACATCATCAGAGACTAGAGCTCCTCCATACTGACCATACCCCCAGCCCCCGGTATCTGATATGTGGGGGGTCACATCATCAGAGACTAGAGCTCCTCCATACTGACCATACCCCCAGCCCCCGGTATCTGATATGTGGGGGGTCACATCATCAGAGACTAGAGCTCCTCCATACTGACCATACCCCCAGCCCCCGGTATCTGATATGTGGGGGTCACATCATCAGAGACTAGAGCTCCTCCATACTGACCATACCCCCAGCCCCCGGTATCTGATATGTGGGGGGTCACATCATCAGAGACTAGAGCTCCTCCATACTGACCATACCCCCAGCCCCCGGTATCTGATATGTGGGGGTCACATCATCAGAGACTAGAGCTCCTCCATACTGACCATACCCCCAGCCCCCGGTATCTGATATGTGGGGGTCACATCATCAGAGACTAGAGCTCCTCCATACTGACCATACCCCCAGCCCCCGGTATCTGATATGTGGGGGTCACATCATCAGAGACTAGAGCTCCTCCATACTGACCATACCCCCAGCCCCCGGTATCTGATATGTGGGGGGTCACATCATCAGAGACTAGAGCTCCTCCATACTGACCATACCCCCAGCCCCCGGTATCTGATATGTGGGGGTCACATCATCAGAGACTAGAGCTCCTCCATACTGACCATACCCCCAGCCCCCGGTATCTGATATGTGGGGGGTCACATCATCAGAGACTAGAGCTCCTCCATACTGACCATACCCCCAGCCCCCGGTATCTGATATGTGGGGGTCACATCATCAGAGACTAGAGCTCCTCCATACTGACCATACCCCCAGCCCCCGGTATCTGATATGTGGGGGTCACATCATCAGAGACTAGAGCTCCTCCATACTGACCATACCCCCAGCCCCCGGTATCTGATATGTGGGGGTCACATCATCAGAGACTAGAGCTCCTCCATACTGACCATACCCCCAGCCCCCGGTATCTGATATGTGGGGGGTCACATCATCAGAGACTAGAGCTCCTCCATACTGACCATACCCCCAGCCCCCGGTATCTGATATGTGGGGGTCACATCATCAGAGACTAGAGCTCCTCCATACTGACCATACCCCCAGCCCCGGTATCTGATATGTGGGGGTCACATCATCAGAGACTAGAGCTCCTCCATACTGACCATACCCCCAGCCCCCGGTATCTGATATGTGGGGGGTCACATCATCAGAGACTAGAGCTCCTCCATACTGACCATACCCCCAGCCCCCGGTATCTGATATGTGGGGGTCACATCATCAGAGACTAGAGCTCCTCCATACTGACCATACCCCCAGCCCCGGTATCTGATATGTGGGGGGTCACATCATCAGAGACTAGAGCTCCTCCATACTGACCATACCCCCAGCCCCCGGTATCTGATATGTGGGGGTCACATCATCAGAGACTAGAGCTCCTCCATACTGAC
This sequence comes from Bufotes viridis, assembly GCA_033119425.1. Taxonomy (NCBI): domain Eukaryota; kingdom Metazoa; phylum Chordata; class Amphibia; order Anura; family Bufonidae; genus Bufotes; species Bufotes viridis. The sequence goes on from JAKVIS010004540.1 coordinate 10,085, forward strand.
CATACCCCCAGCCCCCGGTATCTGATATGTGGGGGGTCACATCATCAGAGACTAGAGCTCCTCCATACTGACCATACCCCCAGCCCCCGGTATCTGATATGTGGGGGGTCACATCATCAGAGACTAGAGCTCCTCCATACTGACCATACCCCCAGCCCCGGTATCTGATATGTGGGGGTCACATCATCAGAGACTAGAGCTCCTCCATACTGACCATACCCCCAGCCCCCGGTATCTGATATGTGGGGGTCACATCATCAGAGACTAGAGCTCCTCCATACTGACCATACCCCCAGCCCCCGGTATCTGATATGTGGGGGGTCACATCATCAGAGACTAGAGCTCCTCCATACTGACCATACCCCCAGCCCCCGGTATCTGATATGTGGGGGTCACATCATCAGAGACTAGAGCTCCTCCATACTGACCATACCCCCAGCCCCCGGTATCTGATATGTGGGGGGTCACATCATCAGAGACTAGAGCTCCTCCATACTGACCATACCCCCAGCCCCCGGTATCTGATATGTGGGGGTCACATCATCAGAGACTAGAGCTCCTCCATACTGACCATACCCCCAGCCCCCGGTATCTGATATGTGGGGGTCACATCATCAGAGACTAGAGCTCCTCCATACTGACCATACCCCCAGCCCCCGGTATCTGATATGTGGGGGTCACATCATCAGAGACTAGAGCTCCTCCATACTGACCATACCCCCAGCCCCCGGTATCTGATATGTGGGGGGTCACATCATCAGAGACTAGAGCTCCTCCATACTGACCATACCCCCAGCCCCCGGTATCTGATATGTGGGGGGTCACATCATCAGAGACTAGAGCTCCTCCATACTGACCATACCCCCAGCCCCGGTATCTGATATGTGGGGGTCACATCATCAGAGACTAGAGCTCCTCCATACTGACCATACCCCCAGCCCCCGGTATCTGATATGTGGGGGTCACATCATCAGAGACTAGAGCTCCTCCATACTGACCATACCCCCAGCCCCCGGTATCTGATATGTGGGGGGTCACATCATCAGAGACTAGAGCTCCTCCATACTGACCATACCCCCAGCCCCCGGTATCTGATATGTGGGGGGTCACATCATCAGAGACTAGAGCTCCTCCATACTGACCATACCCCCAGCCCCCGGTATCTGATATGTGGGGGGTCACATCATCAGAGACTAGAGCTCCTCCATACTGACCATACCCCCAGCCCCCGGTATCTGATATGTGGGGGGTCACATCATCAGAGACTAGAGCTCCTCCATACTGACCATACCCCCAGCCCCCGGTATCTGATATGTGGGGGTCACATCATCAGAGACTAGAGCTCCTCCATACTGACCATACCCCCAGCCCCCGGTATCTGATATGTGGGGGTCACATCATCAGAGACTAGAGCTCCTCCATACTGACCATACCCCCAGCCCCCGGTATCTGATATGTGGGGGGTCACATCATCAGAGACTAGAGCTCCTCCATACTGACCATACCCCCAGCCCCCGGTATCTGATATGTGGGGGGTCACATCATCAGAGACTAGAGCTCCTCCATACTGACCATACCCCCAGCCCCCGGTATCTGATATGTGGGGGGTCACATCATCAGAGACTAGAGCTCCTCCATACTGACCATACCCCCAGCCCCCGGTATCTGATATGTGGGGGTCACATCATCAGAGACTAGAGCTCCTCCATACTGACCATACCCCCAGCCCCCGGTATCTGATATGTGGGGGTCACATCATCAGAGACTAGAGCTCCTCCATACTGACCATACCCCCAGCCCCCGGTATCTGATATGTGGGGGTCACATCATCAGAGACTAGAGCTCCTCCATACTGACCATACCCCCAGCCCCCGGTATCTGATATGTGGGGGTCACATCATCAGAGACTAGAGCTCCTCCATACTGACCATACCCCCAGCCCCCGGTATCTGATATGTGGGGGGTCACATCATCAGAGACTAGAGCTCCTCCATACTGACCATACCCCCAGCCCCGGTATCTGATATGTGGGGGGTCACATCATCAGAGACTAGAGCTCCTCCATACTGACCATACCCCCAGCCCCCGGTATCTGATATGTGGGGGTCACATCATCAGAGACTAGAGCTCCTCCATACTGACCATACCCCCAGCCCCCGGTATCTGATATGTGGGAGGTCACATCATCAGAGACTAGAGCTCCTCCATACTGACCATACCCCCAGCCCCCGGTATCTGATATGTGGGGGTCACATCATCAGAGACTAGAGCTCCTCCATACTGACCATACCCCCAGCCCCGGTATCTGATATGTGGGGGGTCACATCATCAGAGACTAGAGCTCCTCCATACTGACCATACCCCCAGCCCCCGGTATCTGATATGTGGGGGTCACATCATCAGAGACTAGAGCTCCTCCATACTGACCATACCCCCAGCCCCGGTATCTGATATGTGGGGGGTCACATCATCAGAGACTAGAGCTCCTCCATACTGACCATACCCCCAGCCCCGGTATCTGATATGTGGGGGTCACATCATCAGAGACTAGAGCTCCTCCATACTGACCATACCCCCAGCCCCGGTATCTGATATGTGGGGGGTCACATCATCAGAGACTAGAGCTCCTCCATACTGACCATACCCCCAGCCCCCGGTATCTGATATGTGGGGGTCACATCATCAGAGACTAGAGCTCCTCCATACTGACCATACCCCCAGCCCCGGTATCTGATATGTGGGGGTCACATCATCAGAGACTAGAGCTCCTCCATACTGACCATACCCCCAGCCCCCGGTATCTGATATGTGGGGGGTCACATCATCAGAGACTAGAGCTCCTCCATACTGACCATACCCCCAGCCCCGGTATCTGATATGTGGGGGGTCACATCATCAGAGACTAGAGCTCCTCCATACTGACCATACCCCCAGCCCCCGGTATCTGATATGTGGGGGTCACATCATCAGAGACTAGAGCTCCTCCATACTGACCATACCCCCAGCCCCCGGTATCTGATATGTGGGGGTCACATCATCAGAGACTAGAGCTCCTCCATACTGACCATACCCCCAGCCCCGGTATCTGATATGTGGGAGTCACATCATCAGAGACTAGAGCTCCTCCATACTGACCATACCCCCAGCCCCCGGTATCTGATATGTGGAGGGTCACATCATCAGAGACTAGAGCTCCTCCATACTGACCATACCCCCAGCCCCCGGTATCTGATATGTGGGGGTCACATCATCAGAGACTAGAGCTCCTCCATACTGACCATACCCCCAGCCCCGGTATCTGATATGTGGGGGGTCACATCATCAGAGACTAGAGCTCCTCCATACTGACCATACCCCCAGCCCCGGTATCTGATATGTGGGGGGTCACATCATCAGAGACTAGAGCTCCTCCATACTGACCATACCCCCAGCCCCGGTATCTGATATGTGGGGGGTCACATCATCAGAGACTAGAGCTCCTCCATACTGACCATACCCCCAGCCCCCGGTATCTGATATGTGGGGGGTCACATCATCAGAGACTAGAGCTCCTCCATACTGACCATACCCCCAGCCCCCGGTATCTGATATGTGGGGGGTCACATCATCAGAGACTAGAGCTCCTCCATACTGACCATACCCCCAGCCCCCGGTATCTGATATGTGGGGGGTCACATCATCAGAGACTAGAGCTCCTCCATACTGACCATACCCCCAGCCCCCGGTATCTGATATGTGGGGGTCACATCATCAGAGACTAGAGCTCCTCCATACTGACCATACCCCCAGCCCCCGGTATCTGATATGTGGGGGGTCACATCATCAGAGACTAGAGCTCCTCCATACTGACCATACCCCCAGCCCCCGGTATCTGATATGTGGGGGGTCACATCATCAGAGACTAGAGCTCCTCCATACTGACCATACCCCCAGCCCCGGTATCTGATATGTGGGGGTCACATCATCAGAGACTAGAGCTCCTCCATACTGACCATACCCCCAGCCCCGGTATCTGATATGTGGGGGTCACATCATCAGAGACTAGAGCTCCTCCATACTGACCATACCCCCAGCCCCGGTATCTGATATGTGGGGAGTCACATCATCAGAGACTAGAGCTCCTCCATACTGACCATA
>JAKVIS010004541.1:0-13839 GCA_033119425.1 Bufotes viridis
TTTTTATTTTTATTTTTTACAGCGTTAACCACGTGGGATTAGTGCATGATCATTTTATAGATCAGGTCATTACATACACGGCGATACCAATTCTATGTAGTTTATTTTTATTTTTTTTTCATTTTTTAATCTCTTGAGCAGATCTCTAAATGAGCAGATATGGGGAAAGGCAATGTATTTTATTTTTTATTTACTTTTTTTTTTTTTTTTTTACTTTTTTTTTCTTAAAGATCCAGAGGGGCTAATGGCTGTACTATACTTTGCAATGCTCTTGTATTGCAAAGTATAATACTATCAGTTTTACACTGATACATGGCAACACTGAATGCCTTTGCAAGGCGTCCGGTTACCATGGCAACCATCGGGCCACTGCCATCGCTTTCCCTCTATTAACCCCATGGATGCCATGGGTGTCTACTGACTTCGCCATCTAAGGGGTAAAATGGGCGAGATCGGATCGGTGCCAGTACTGATCTCGCCCGTTACAACAGAGTGTCAGCATACAGCTGACACTTGCTGCTGATGACAGCGGCTCAGGAACGGAGCCACTGCCATCAGATACAGGGACCACCACAGAGGGCAGAAATCTGGGGTACCCCGGCAGACAGCAGAGGAAGGAGTTCTGGGGCACAGCGGGCACAGATTGGGGGGAGGAAGAGCACAGATCAGGGGGCACGCAGAACACACAGTAGCCAGTGCCTGAAACTGGCATTTTCACACTGCCGTGCTCCGCACAGACTAGCCATTCAAAGCGATACAACTTTCATAACCAATCACTGGCCTCCGCATTCTCGTGCCATACACCGCTTAGGCAAGTGATTGGCTATAGTGATATATGAGACTTCACCGCTGCATACACAACAATACATCACTGGCTGCGGCCTAGGGAAGAGGAAGGGCAGTAGCGTTGAATTGAGATGCTGGTGAAAGAAAGGAAAGTTATTTTTTATTATTCTACTGGCCCCACAGCAGGCTAACAAAACATTTTAATCAAGACAACTCTTTTAAAGAAAATGGGAATGTGTCATCAGAAAATTACCTATTTAATAAATCACGTTTTTATGTTAAACAGATTTTTAAAGAATTTTAGGTGACATCATTCTCTATGCCTGTTTTAGGCATAGAAAACGATCTAAATGCTAGAAAGCTGTCTTATATTTAGAAGCGGTGGTGAATCCACCAAAGTTATGTAGAGTCATGCGCCTCTTTATAACTTCAGCTGATACTCTGCCAGCTATGGGGCTTTATTAAGCCCGGCATCTAAAACGCTGAGTGTGCCCTTTAGTGTGTAAATGTATATTTAATTTATTAGGCTCCTGTCCCCACCAGGCTGGGAGGTAGCAGAGCAGGCAGAAGCCCAGCAGCTCCTAGCACAGCCTGTCTGTCTAGTCAGCGCAGTACTACGCTGATAGAAGATTGATTGCCATTAGCAATGCTCATTTAAGAGAACGCTGCTAAGGGACATTTCAGCTCAAGTTTTACACCATAAATAAAGGTTTTTCCTAAATAAAGTATTAGAAAAATGTTCTCTATCACTGTTCCTACACATTAGCAAAAAAAAAAAAAAAAGAGGCAGTAACACTTTAAGTTCAAACTGTTGCTTACTGAGCACAACTGATACTCAAAATGCCAGATCCGATTTTTTTCTGACGGATCAGAAGAACAGAAAGCTAACGGTGATGTGAACCCGGCCTTAGATGTTAGCTTAATATTGTCTCACTAACCAAGAAGGAAAGTGCAGATTAGATTTGAATGATGTCCAGGAAAGTCATGTAAGCAAGGCCTGCACTGATCTCTCTGTGTCCTCATCAATAAGTGTTTCCATCTACATCAAGGAGTTAATTTCAGTCGTTCTTTCTCGAATAGATGACACCTTAATCGATTCGCATTGAAATGGAATTACTGTGTGCACCACTATTAAAAAATGTTTCAAAATTTGCTTATTCACTATGTAGACTCCCCAGATAGTAAAGATAGGAGAGCAATTTAGGGAGCAGGTATAATTTTATTATCAAGAACCTTGATAATCGTTTCAAACACACCTTCCAAAATGGGTATTGGGCTGAAGAATCCCACCAAATATAAAGCATCATTCCAGTTCCTGCATTGCAAAATCAGCACAAATCGGAGGCATCTGTACCATCTAGTTATGATTTTAAAAAGTTTTTCCTAGGCCTGGCATGCAACAGGCATTTTATGTATCAGGGTAAATATTTTTGCAAATCCACTTCAGACAAGCTGTTTAGTTCGCTTTTCCAGGAACACCAGCAAGGCCTTAAAGGTATGGAGACATGTTTGACCAGTCATCACTAGACATAGCCTAACCATCAATAGCCTTCAGACCCAGGAAGGAGTTCACAGCCCCCACACCCACTACAAGGTTATTGAGCAAAGAAGTAATGCCTCATCTGAAAAAGTCCAGCTAGGTATCCGTTTGTCCTGCAAGGTATTTGTTGGATTAGTAGAAGGGGATTTTGTACACGTAGGTCTGTTGATTCATGGTAATCTAGAATTTGCCCATTGTACTCATGTGTATCTCGCACCATACAGTATGTATCTCGCACCATACAGTATGTATCTCTGGGGTAATATCTGAGGGACTCTTTTCTATGCAGGGGATGAATAAGTCAGCAAGAACTAATTACAATGTGTTCTGGGAGATGTAGGTGCTTGATGAGCTTCTGCCCATCCACAAAAAGGTAAGAATGTCCTCCAGATAAGTGATTAAAAAATGTTTTACGTTTGTGGGATAACCCCTTTAAGTTTTCTCTTAAATAATCTTATACTCTAATAGTTCACTTACTATCCTACCCAGCGGTTCATTGTTCTTATCAATTCAGCTATGAAAAGAAAAAAAATATCATGAATGTATTCTAATGGCGGTGTTATGAGCACTGTCCTATTTTTGATAGTCTCCAGCTGAGTAGTAACCCAGCTGGAGCAGGGATACATTAGACAATTGCACTTGATGAATACGCACTGTCCTCATAGCACGTTCACAAGCTGTGCCAGTCCTCTTTGTATTCTAGTGCTGTTCTCGCGTACCACACCACAGTGTTCCTAGCCTGTGTCAACTACAGCTCATGCTAAGGCATGGAGGAATGGGCTGAAGTACAAACATGCACATGTAGAAATCCTATACATTGCCCCACTGATTGTGAATAGGATGTTCCTATACGTAACTTGGCATCATGTTCACCAGGCAGAAGCCTCAGTGCATGGCCGTATAAGCTGAGGGATCAAAGTGGGACCCAGGCGCTGAGATTTAATTTGACGGGCTCCAGTAATAACATTAGCTTTCAGTACCACAGTGCGCTTTATGGATTTGCGCCATTATACAAAGACAACAATTTTTTTCTTTGCATTCTCGTTTTAATTTAATATAATTAGAAAAGTGCTTTTCCTTGCAAACTGTGTCAAAAGATCATTCCAAGGCAGATTTTACCCAAAATGATCAGAAAAGATTGTAGGAAATTTCCCTGACATTAACAAGCAGTGACCTTTGATTAAATCACAGACGAGACAGTCGAACTCAGCGAGATGAGACCTATCAAATGTGTAGAGTTAGAAGTGCAGGGTTTTGTTTGATATATTTTAGACATTAAAAGTCCATTCATTCTTCATTAATAGGACCTAATAAGTGCTGGGTTGTCAAATGTTCTGGAAAACTCTTCTTGGGAGAGTGGAGAATCTCCACAATATAAAATGTGCTTCTACAATACACGCCCGATAGAAAAGTTCCAATGACATATCTGTAAAAAATAATTGTGTAAGCATCGCATTCTGATGTGAGAACCAGAGAAGAGCTGTGATACATAAGCACAATGTAGGGTTTTGCTCCAGAGATCTGTCCGATTGCCATTCAAATGTGTATGGGGAGCTCCCAAGTCTTCCCTGGCAGATGATGTTGGAGGTGAGAAGGATCTTCGTCTGATCTTTTAGTTTGGGAGATAAGGCGCCACCAGAAATGTTGGACATGGGCAGACTGGCCATAGACCCTACAGGAAAATTTCCCAGTGGGACGGTGACCGGGGGGCCGCCCAAGCTCTTCTCACGCCCACCAGCTAGGTACATAATGATCTGATGCTTTCAGCATTAATTAATGAAGGAGCATCAAGTGTTTCTGCACCTGGCCAGCAGCCACAGGTGCCCACCTGAATTTAACTGTATTGCTGTCCTCAGGACAGTGACACAGTTGAATACTGTGGCGCGGGATGCAGTGTTTTGTGTTGCACTGTAGCATTTGGTTCTGCTGAGGCAGTATTTTGTACTGCACTGTGTTATGTGGTTCTGCTGGGGCGGTATTTTTTGTGCACTACTGTATTGCTGAACCTGCCTACTTTGTTGTCCCTGCCTAAATGTGTTGCCCCGCCTTCTGTCAATTTTGACACCCCTACAACATGCGGCCACTTTTAGTTTTTTTTGTTTTTTCCAGAGCCACTTTAAGTTCCTAGTCTTCCTCTGCGCTTGGATGATCCAAATCGGAAGAGATAGCTAATTTTTTGTCCGACAACTACTGAATGTACATGCCCAGCTTTATGGTCTGGAGAACATTTAGTATTACAAGGCAGCCATTCACATACATTTCTGTCCATTTAACACAATCCCAGCTTGAGTCCACCAAAACAGGATCGGGCTCATAGAGAGCTGCTCATGGTTCTGGTTTCTCTCTATAATGCCCACATGTTCTAATAGGGCATGGGGACAGAGTTTGTTTTCGACAAACAACCCCTTTCCAACCAGTGCTGTAATAGTGCATGAGCTACTGTACTATTACAGAACAGTGATGCAGTGGGCAATGGAGGCATCACAAATTAAAAAAAGTTAAAGAATTTAAAACGGGTATATACATTTGGTAATGCCATAATTGTAAGAACCTGCAGAATAAAGTTATCTTTACATTAATACCATGCGGTAAATGCCCTAAAAATGTAACCCCAAAAACTGTCAAAATCTCTATTAGATTCCACCCTCCCTCTCAATAAAAAGTTGAACAATACATTATATGTAGCCCGAAATTGGCCCATTAAAATTATTACTTGTCCCTCAAAATGCATGTTGTCATATGATTATGTCAACAGAAAAATAAAATGGCATGGTTTTTAAAATATGGAGATTTTTGGAAAAACAAAATGTGGAAAAGATACAAAGAAATCACCACGTCACTAGGGCTCGTTCACATCACGTTCTCCTTTCCGTTCTCCGGCTCTGTTAAGGAGCAGGAGAACGGAAAGGATGGATTCTGGAGATAACTGACACCAAACTCTCGTCTCCGCTCAAAAATCATGTTCTGAGCGGACACGGAACGGACCCCATTATAGTCTATGGGGTCTTTAGGCTCAGTTAGGTGTCAGTTATCTCCAGAATCCGTCCTTTCTGTTCTCCTGCTCCTTAACGGAGCCGGAGAACGGAAAGGAGAAACGGTGATGTGAACGAGCCCTAACTTGCAAAGTAGGTTGCATTCTTAAAGGGGTTCTCCTGACTTGTACCTAAAAGGCCTCTTTCAGCTAACTTGTGGAGAGAAGATACTTAGTAGTACTTATCCTTCTGTCACTCTGTTGATTTCGTGATCCCGGGCGGGATTACGTGACCTCTCGACTGGCTGCGGGCTCCTCCACTGACGTTGCGACCAGGTGTGCTTCTCTTCACACAGCTGATAATGTAGAGGTAGATAAACAATAAGACACAGGAGAAAATCGATTCGCAACCTCAGAAAAAGAGCCCCACAGCTAGTCAGGAGGTCACGTGATCCCAGCCGAGATTGCAGAATCGGCAGAGTGACCAGAGGGGTACTGCTCAAATGGGCTCTCCACAGTTTAGCTGAAAGGCTTTTTAGGTTCAGACCTGGAGAAACTGGCTTTTCATGATCCAATCCAGGAACAAGTCACAATGGGATAAAGTTTCAACAATTTAACCAACTCCCAATCTCCTGCTATTGGTGGTTCTTTCACTTCTTTGCTTTTATGTGGGCTCAAGACGGAACGGAGCATTTAGGTAAAAGATGTGCCATTCTATCATAGGAGATTAGCACAATGTAGCTTTATTACACCAGTTCCTTAATGTGAGAAGAAATAAGTCTGCCTCGCTCGGCAACCTTGTTAGCAGCCATGAATAATATATGGGCATTACATGGGGGAAATCTTAATAAATGTAAATGATTCGGATTCACAGTGCGCACCTAATTACTACTGTGCATATTAATGTGCACAGAGACGGAACAAAGGAAAATCCCGCTCTGATCTGCATAAGGTGGAGATCACACCAGTCCTGACTGCACTGGGCATAGCTCTAGACTGCCGGGATCCATTACTAGATAATGAAATTCATTCATGAGCTCCACCCTGGGTGCTGTAAGCTACCCCTCCTCCATTCTGTGTGACAGCGTCCAGCAGGATTAATCCTTGGGATTCGCAGTAGTTAAATCCAGTACCAATGTTATATAACAGAGAAGAGGGCAGGGATGGGGAAAGAAATGGGCATGGAGCAGTCTGAAAGGTCAACTACAAGGGTTTATCACAAAGGGAGGGAGAGATACAGGGAGGTAGCACTGCAGAGGGGGGAAGGAGGGTGACCCAGAGACAGCAAGTGTCAAGAAAAGATGAATACTCTATAGTAACTTATGTGGACAGATTGTATACTTAAAGCCCCATATACTAATTAGAGGTACAGTTTTTATGCATTTTTTTTTATAATGACGTCGATGACTTATGCAGCAGTATAGCCATATGACTACCATATAAATATTATATAGATTTTTTTTAAGTCCTTGTTCAAACTACCATGATAGCTTTGGTTTTTGAAGAGCATCTGTCAGCAGGGTCAACCCTATTGAACCAGATTAATCCAGGCATATTGCCCAGTAGGGTTGACCCAGCTTATTCCACATTATTTATTTTCTACATTGTGCTCTTCAGGAGAAATATGTTTCTTGTTATATGCGAATTAAGCTCCTGGAGCATCAAGGGGCTGGCTCAAGCCCTCGGAGCACAAGTTCATCAATGCCCTGCTGCTGAAGACACTCCCCCTTCTCCTTGATTGACAGCGCCATGTGAGATGTCACACCTGCGCCGTTATTCCGAGTATCACTGCAAGCACCGTAGGTATCTGCGTTGCTAAGGAAGCAGTAGCAATGTAGAAGAATAAAAAAGTGTTGCTGGAATCAGCTGGGTTGCCCTACCCAGCAGTATGCCTGGTTTAATAGGGTTGACGCTGCTGATAGATGCTCTTTAACAGTCATGATAAAATTTCAATGTGCCCTGACAGATCCTATTAACTTATAATGGGGCCCGTTAGGTATCTATCAAACTTTTGGCTACTTGAATAGTGCTGCAGTCATTCTTGCCCCCAAATAGTGGAGCCCTGACAAAATAGAACCCAACACCAATGTGAACAGAGCTTTAAATGGGTTGTTCAAGTTCAATAAAAAATAAAGCAGCTCCCCTGTAAATGTGATAAAATAACAAGAAGCCAAACTCTTATCCCTCTCCCTACCGCATCCTACATCATCTACATCATGCTCCTGTAACACCTCACCCCCTACATATACAATAAAAGATATTCATACCTACTGAATTTTTCCACAATTTTTCATGTTACTTCTAGAAACGTAAATGTATTTTATTAGGATTTTATGTGATAGAGCAACATAAAGTAGCAAGTATGTGAAGTGAAAAGAATGATACATGGTTTTCAAAATAACTAAAAATATGGAAAGTGTAGTGTGCATTTGTATTCAGCCCCCCTGAGTTAAAACTTTGTAGGACCACTTTCGCTGCAAGTCTTATGGGTATGTCTCTTCCAGCTTTGCACATCTAGAGGCTGAAAATTTTGCCCATTGTTCTTTGCAAAATAGCCCAAGCTCAGTCAGATTGGATGGAGAACATCTGTGAACATCAATTTTCAAGTATTGCCAGATTCTCAGTGGGATTCAGCTCTGGACTTTGGGCCATTGGGCCTTTGATCTAACCCATTCCATTGTAGCACTCTCTGAATGTTTAGGGGCGTTGTCCTGCTGGAAGGCGAACTTCTGCCTCAGTCTCAAGTCTTTTGCAGTCTCTACCAGGTTTTCCTGCAGGATTGCCCTGTATTTAGCTCCATCCATTTTCCCATCAACTCTTTACTAAGTGGGATTTCAGCTATTGCAGATAACACCTCATTCATTGAGATAGGCGGATCTAGTTCTGCCTGTTGAGTAGGACTAATTTTAGGAATATTAATATCTCCCATAAACCCAGCCAGACTACTATAATCTATTTGAATCTTTGTAGAATATAAGTTCTTATAATATTCCCAAAACACTCCCATTATTTTATCTGGTTCATTATGTATTATACCCCATTATCTTGAATCGAAGAGATGTTTGCTACCGTTTCCATCTTTTTAACTATCTTAGAGAGATACTGTATTTACCTGGTCTACCCCTTCCCAGTATCTTCTAGACTAAATCCATATTTTGTGCTTTTTCATTAAGATAATTGTTATACTTATTGTCCGCCAGCAACCAAGCTTCTCTTGTTTCCTCTGTTTTTTGAGTAATCATCCCTTGCTCCTTATTTTCCAATGCAATTTTTAATCATACTCCTTCCCAGACCATATTTACCTCAGCTGAGTCCTTATTTACACTGAACAAAAATATAAATGCAACACTTTCGGTTTTGCTTCATTTTGCATGGGCTGAACTCAAAGATCTGAAAGATTTTCTACATACACAAAACACCTGTTACTCTTAAATATTGTTCACAAATCTGTCTAAATCTGTGTTAATGAGCACTTCTCCTTTGCTGAGACAATCCATCCCACCGCATTTCAATTCGCTGAATAGACAGCATTAATATTGCACAGGTGTGCCTTAGACAGCCCACAATAAAAGGGGGTAGAAAACCAGTCAGTATCTGTGTGGCCACCATTTGCCTCACGTGAGAGCAACACATCTCCGTACATAGAGTTGATCAGGTTGTTGATTGTGGCCTGTGGAATGTTGGTCCACTCCTCTTCAATAGCTGTGCGAAGTTGCTGAATATTGGCAGGAACTCGAACACGCTGTCGTATAGGCCGATCCAGAGCATCCCAAACATGCTTAATGGGTGACATGTCCGGTGAGTATGCTGGATATACAAGAACTAGGATGTTTTCAGCTTTCAGGAATTGTGTACAGATCCTTGCAATATGGGGCTGTGCATTATCATGCTGCAACATGAGGTGATGGTCATGGATGAATGGCACAACAATGGGCCTTAGGATCTTGTCACGGTATCTCTGGGCATTCGAAATGCTATCAATAAAATGCACCTGTGTTCGTTGTCCATAACATATGCCTTCCCATACCATAACCTCACCGCCACCATGGGCCACTCGATCCACAATGTTGACATCAGCAAACAGCTCACCTACACCCGCTGTCTGCCATCTGCCCTGAGCAGTGAAAACCGGAACTCATCCGTGAACAGAACACCTCTCCAACGTGCCAGACACCATCAAATGTGAGCCCACTCAAGTCGGTTATAAGGACGAACTGCTTATCTTCCCATCAACTCTGACCAGCTTCCCTGTCCCTGCTAAAGAACAGCATCCCCACAGAATGATGCTGCCACCACCATGTTTCACGGTGTGGATGGTGTGTTCAGGGTGATGTGCAGTGTTTATTTTATGCCACACATAGCATATTGCATTTAGGCTAAAAAGTTCAATTTTGGTCTCATGTGACCAGAGCACCTTCTTCCACATATTTGCTGTGTCCCCTGCATGGCTTGTGGAAAACTGCAAACAAGGCTTCTTATGGCTTGCTTTCCAAAATGGCTTTCTTCTTGCCACTCTTCCATAAAGGCCAGATTTGTGATGTACACGACTAACAGTTGTCCTGTGGACAGATTCTCCCACCTGAGCTGCATGGGATGTTCAGAGCTTGGAATATTCTTTTATAACCTAAACCTGCTTTACACTCCTCCGCAACGTTATTATTAATCTGTCTGGCATGTTCCTTGGTTTTCATGATGCTGATTGATCACTAATGTTCTCTAACAAACCTCTGAGGCCTTCACAGAACAACTGCAGTTATATTGAGAATAAACTACACATAGGTGGACCCTATTTAGTAAGTGGGTAACTTCTGAAGGCAATTGGTCACATTTAAGATTATTTAGGGTTATCAGGGGGCTGAATACAAATGTACGCTACACTTTTAAGATTTTTAGTTATAACATTGTTTGAAAACTTTCACTTCACACATACTTGCTATTTTGTGTTGGTCTATCATATAAAATCCCAATACAATACATTTACCGTAAGTTTCTGTGTGTAACGTGAAGAATGTGGAAAAGTATGACTACTTTTTCAAGGCACTGTATACTGACATTCTATATAGTGCTGAGGCTGGTGACTGGCTGTATGGTGACCTGTGTTCACAGAACATCACAGCCAGGAAGATGATGGCAGTGCAGTGGCAGGAGAAACCCAGCGCGGGAGAGGAAAAAACAGATGAGTATGACTTATTTTGTAATATAACACACCTGCATGAGTTTTTATTTAACAATCCCTGGAAATATATGTGCCTGAAGTATGGTATTTGGCAAATGTGATGTGAAAGCCGAATTTTGCACTCAGCTGGAAGAACAGTATAGCTAAGGCTATACACACTATGTTAGGTGGGATCATTTGAAATAATCCATGTATCCCAGATGTATACAACTGTATGGCCGCTTTCACATGGGCATTCTGGATTCGTCCCGGGTGCATTGCGCGAAACCCACGCGGGTGCACACGCAATTTCAGTCAGTTTTGACTGCGATTGCATTGTTCAGTTTTTTCCGCACAAGTGCAATGCATTTTGCACGCGTGTGATAAAAACTGAATGTGGTACCCAGACCCGAACTTCTTCACTGAAGTTCGGGTTTAGGTTCAGTGTTGTGTAGATTTTATTATTTTCCCTTATAACATGGTTATAAGGAAAAATAATAGCATTCTTAATACATAACCATGTTAAAAGGGAAAATAATACAGTAAATTGACTTTAATCAATTTATGTACATAATCTCCCTAGCAACCATGCGTGAAAATTGCATTGCATCCGCACTTGCTTGCAGATGCTATGCGATTTTCACGCAGTCCCATTTATTTGTATAGGGCCTGCGTTGCGTGAAAAACGCAGAATTTAGAACATGCTGCGATTTTCACGCAACGCACAAGTGATGTGTGAAAATCGCTGCTCATCTGCACAGCCCCACAAAAAGTGAATGGGTCAGGATTCGGTGCAGGTGCAATGTGTGCACGTCACGCATTGCACCCGCGCGGAAAACTCGTCTGTGTGAAAGGGGCCTATTCAACGTAAACATAATGGTGGTCATATATTATAGCTCTATGCCACTATTCAACAAAATGTGCAACTTTTAAGCTTTTTCTGACAACCTTGGCACATTCCTAAAAAATAGTTTTTGTTTTGCCCTCTTGCCAGCCTTGGGTCGGCAGTGCTGGCAGGCATGTATCAATAGGCAATCCTAGCCATCATCTCCTAACAAAGATGGACAGTACAGAAACTACATCTCCCATCATGAGTTTTCCAGCCTGATCTGTTTCTTCTTTAGCAGGTGTCAGAATAAATAAGGGAATACTGCCGCTATTGTAAGTTCCTCTCTATAGGGTGGGAGGCAGACATCACCTCCTGTTACTGTAAGAGGGAAAATCCACAGACATCTCTCACTACTGCGTGTGTCACGTTTAATTTCCGTCTGCCTCCATGCTACCATGTTACTGTAATCGTTATGAACATGGAGTTATCCAGTGACTCTGACATAACAGATGTCATTGAAACAGCGAACATGACACGCAAGGCAAGACTGCTGGGCAAGGCTCTGCATCCCATACCACAATGCACTAGCTAAGTGACTTCAGAAGTGCTCAGAGATAACACAAAATTCACCATTAATGCTCCATCTCCCCTGCCTGTACCCTGTTTAGTAACTACAGCAGACAGCGGAATGACATGCTGTCAACAACCAGCCTGCTAAACCTGCGGGAATGCAAATGTGGCCACCCAGCCAGAGTAGGGTTAACTTAAGGACTTGTCTCATGTGGACGATCCCTGTCCACAAGCCTTGTTAGAGCATATGGGTATGTAGTGCCCTGGAGCAGGGGTACATTTGCCTATTTCCCCTATGCAAATTCATCAACTTTTTGCTTTATTTTACTTTAAAGGGTTAACTTTCACTGTTTAATACTGTGTAACTGCATTTTATATGTTGTGATATATATCCTGTTCATTTGCACTGTATTTGTGAGGCACTGTAGAAAGGGTTAATGAATACTGAGAGGATTTGGGGACTTTGAATAAGACAGCCTGACCTTTTGAATGTCTGGTTTAGCTCTGTTGTTATGTCTGGAAATTTGTTTTTGTCTGGGAAAAACTGCTGTGTCATTGAGTATGTCTATGACAGACTGGAGTGGTAACTTTGTAATTGTTTGTGCTGAGTTTCTCCACTCCACCTCTCCCACTAGAAGGTTCCAGTCTAGCTAGAAATGGTATATAAGGATAGCAGTCCAGAGCCCCTAGTGTGCTGCAGTTACGGACCAGTACTTAGAGGGGAAGACTCTGCCAGACTACTGAGTGACCAGAGGAAGACGCTAAGACAGGATGCGCTGCCACAGACCCTGGATCACCAGCCTTGGACCAGGGTACCAGCCTTCTGAAGAGAAAGAGGGACAGCTAGCTCAGGCCTTTCCTCAACATCATCCCTTCTTCTGCCAGGGAGGAGACTGGAAAAGCCAGCCCATTGCCTCGCCTGTATTGTTTTGTACCTGAATTCCTCCAGTAAAGGAGCACCCTGGTTTACTGCAGACCCTCACTCTCTGGACTTCTTTCCCATTGGGTTGCACCATGCCTTACCATCCCTTCCAGAGAGCAGCAACATGTGGTGACACCTCGACAGTGTCCGGAGGACCCAGTGTAGTGTTGAAACCACCCCAAACCTGCCCACTTCAGGTACAATAGAGGGGTCTCCTGGATTCAGGACACCCCTTCATGAGCTAGAACAGTAAGCAGCTCCCTGTCATCTGAATTGGTGCTGTGTAATACTACATATATGATTGGTTGTGTCTTTTCAGAGATTTGGTCAGGTTGCCTGGCCCATGGCAAGATGTATTTTTGGCCCACCCTTTACTATCCTGATCATACCTCTGAAATGTAACCCTAGTTCTAACCTCAAGACAAACCTGCTTTCTGAGCCACAGGGCCATTTCTATCATAGGGAAGGATGTTCTGATCCGCAAATGCTCCATGTGCTTTCCCAGAGCATACACTGAATGTACCAATGCTGAGTGTACCAGTGCTAAGGCCTTATTTACACAGCCAGTGTTTGGTCAGCGATTTCCATCAGTGATTGTAAGTCAAAACCAGGTGCAGGTCCAAAACACAGAGGTGGAAATGTTTCCATAATATCTTATACCATGGCTCCACTCCCGGTCTTAGGTTAAATTGAGACAGCATGAGGTGGATTTATCAACATTGGTGTAAAGGAAAACTGGCTCAGTTGCTCATAGCAACCAATCAGATTCCACCTTTCATTTTTCAGAGCTCCTTTGAAAAATGAAAGGTGGAATCTGATTGGTTGCTATGGGCAACTCAGCCATTTTCCCATTAAACCAGTTTGATAGATCTCCCACATGTATTTTCATGCACCAAAATCCACAATGTAATCAATGTGTAAACAGGCAGATTTGTAGGCCAGTTCAACAGTGTATTTATATGCTTTGTGTGAACCCTAGCCTTAGGTCCATACTGCTATTTTTGGTCATATTTATCATGGGCCCTTTAAGGGCATGTACACACAATGGAAATACACATTGAAAAAA
>JAKVIS010004542.1:0-13438 GCA_033119425.1 Bufotes viridis
AACGTCAAAAATGTTCCGGTCCTGAACTGAAGACATCCTGATGCATCCTGAATGGATTTCTCTCCATTCAGAATGCATGGGGATAATCCTGATCAGTTTTCTCTGTCCTAGAGCTCCGAGGACGGAACTCCTAGGACGGAATATAAAAACGCTAGTGTGAAAGCACCCTTAAGAGAAAAATTGGCATATGTCACCCAACAATGTAACAGACGAATTTATAATATGTATTTTGCTGTCAGGTATGCAGTGCCAGTGTACTTAAGAGAAAAATGGGTTTATGTCACCCAACAATGTAGCAGGTAGTGTTGAGCGCGAATATTCGAATATTGAATTTTATTTTAGCGAATATCGGCACTTCAGCTAATTCGTGAATATTTTAAATATAGCGCTATTTCGAATATTCATTTTTTTTTAAGCTAATGTTGCTCTCTGGTTGTCTTCCCACTTCCCAAAAGCTATTCTAACCTGTCCGGAGGATTCCTGGCTGCCTACCCGCTTCAGTTAATGCCCGTTGCCGCTTCTGCCAACTTCCCATGTGCATGGAGCATCCCAATGGGAACGCCTCCATGCAAAAATGATACTGTCGGATGTGAGAATCACGATCTCACAAATTTGACTAAGTAGTGATTAATATAACCTGTATTACTCGCATTGCACATTCCACTTGCATCTGTGTAGAATTCATAAGTTGAATTCGCAATGCTTAGAGCTGAGTTTCTAATGGAGTTTCTAATGGTTAGCTTGCTAGAATATAACGAAGATTGAGAATATAGTGCTATATTCGATATTCATTATCTTCGTTATATTCTAGCAAGCCAACCATAAGGAACTCAGCTCTATGTTGTGTTCTAATGTTGAACATATACATGCATTGCAAATTCAACTTAGAACTGAGTTCCTAATGCTTGGCTTGCTAGAATATGATGAAGATTGAGAATATAGTGCTATATTCGATATTTTTGTGGATTCTACTAAGCTAACGCAATGGGAAATTGCCTGTATACACTGTTCAAAGTTCAAATCACAATACGCGAATATAAATTTGCGTAATATTCGCAATGTATAGAATAATGCCGAATATTCGAATTCGACGAATATATGACGAATATTCAATCGAATATTCGAGAAATATCGCAAATCGAATATGGCACCTCCCGCTCATCACTAGTAACAGACGCACTTAAGAAATGTATTTCCCTGTCAGGTATGCAGTGCAGGTGTACTTCACACAAAAATTGGTTTGTAGCCCACCTAACTAACAAACGGATTACATATTATATTTGTGTGGCAGGGGTACAAAGATGTTGCATTGCACCCACAGTGCACCCACAGAATTAACAGCCAGATAAATTATCTTTCTGTGTCAGGGGTGTAAAAATGGTGTATTGCAAATGTGCCCTGGCTGGACACTTGTGTACCTTGCCTATGTTGGTGTAGTAACCCACCCTCCGAGCCACTTGTGAATGACTGGCCTGACATCCGTGGAAATGTCAATCGAATATTCGAGAAATATCACGAAATCGAATATGGCACCTCCCGCTCATCACTAGTAACAGACGCATTTAAGAAATTTGTTTCCCTGTCAGATATGCAGCGCAGACCGCAAGGGTTACTTTACAGCAAAAAAGTGAATTTGTCACCCCACACAATCTAACTGATGGATTTACTGAATTTATTTCCTTGTCATATATGCAGCATTATTAACTCTTTTTTCTAAATTTCATGTCTGTTACAATTGAAAATTTTAATAAAAATCATTTTAAATGCAGCGCAGGCCGCAGCAGTACTTTACAGCGAAAAATGGGAATATGTCACCCCACAAATCTAACAGATGGATTTATTGAATTTATTTTCCTGTCAGATATGCAGCGCAGGCCGCAGGGGTACTTACAGCAAAATATGTGAATTTGTCACCCCACAATCTAAAAGATGGATTTACTGAATTTAATTCTCAGTCAGATATGCAGTGCAGGGGTACCTTACAGCAAAAATGTGAATATGTCACCCCATAGGGCCCTGAACTCACATACGGATTACCTATATTATTTTCCCTTCCCCTGGCACATATGCAGTGCAGGTATACTTAAAAAATGGGTATATGTTGCCCACTGAACTACCAGAAGGATTAAATTATTGTCCGTGGCACATATGGAGTCCGTGGCACTTGCAAAAATTGGTCACCGATGCCCACCTAACTAGTGTTGAGCGAACAGTTCGAGCATAGTTCGGGTTAGTACCGAATTTTGGGGTGTTGGGACACGGACTCGAACCCGAACATTTTCAAAAAAGTTCGGGTTCGGGTCCGTTGTTCGGCGATTTCTTCACGCTTTCTGAAGGGCTGCACAGCAGCCAATCAGCTACCGTTTTACTTCTTGCCCTAAGAGCCTATCACAGCCATGCCTACTAATGGCATGGCTGTGATTAGCCAAGTGCAGCATGTGACCCAGCCTCTATTTAAGCTGAAGTCACGTAGCGCCGCACGTCACACTGCTCGGATTAGTGTGGGGAGAGGACGCAGCTTGTGTGAGCGCGAGATTAGGCAGGGAAAAGTCAGCATTAGCACCTAATGAAGTGATCGATCTACAGCTGTGAATGATTCAACTTCTGCTAGTTAATTGCTCACTGGTTTTTAGGCTGCACAGAGCGTTCTTCTGTCACTTTTTTTCTGGGGTGATCGGCGGCCATTTTGTGACTTGTGGGGCACCAGAACAAGCTGCCAAAAAGTCCATCAATCCATCAATACTAGTTTTTTTTTTTTTGCTATATCCTACATCAGGGGCTTGACTGTGCTTATTGTCACCCCTAGAAACTCAGTATAGCAATTTCTATATTTTATTAAGGGGTTAAATACAATTGCCAAAATACCAATCCCCTAAATCTGGTGTTCCAGCTTTGACTAGCCAAGTATAATACTGTCTGCTGTCTGGCAAAGGATAGATTATTTTCAGTGGTGAAATTCAATTGCCAAAATAGCAATCCCCTAAATCTGGTGTCCCAGCACTGGCTGGCAAAGTATAATAGTGTCCGCCAAAACATATATTTTGTTCTGGGGTGAAATTCAATTGCCAAAACAGCAATACCCTGAATCTGGTGTCCCAACTGTTGCAGGCCAAGTGTTAATCTGTCCGTAAAAGGGTATATTTTGTTCTGGGGTGAAATTCAATTGCCAAAATAGCAATACCATAAATCAGTGGTTTCAGCTGTGGCTGGCAAAGTATAATAGTGTCCGCCAAAACATATATTTTGTTCTGGGGTGAAATTCAATTGCCAAAATTGCAATACCATAAAACTGGTGTTCCAGCAGTTGCAGACCAAGTGTTAATCTGTCCGTAAAAGGTTATATTTTGTTCTGGGGTGAAATTCAATTGCCAAAACAGCAATACCCTGAATCTGGTGTCCCAACTGTTGCAGGCCAAGTGTTAATCTGTCCGTAAAGGGTATATTTTGTTCTGTTTAGCCAAGTAGTCCGTAAAGGGTTTTTGCTCTGGGGCAAATTAATTGCCAAGATAGCAATACCATAAATCAGTGGTTTCAGCTGTGGCTGGCAAAGTATAATAGTGTCCGCCAAAACATATATTTGTTCTAGGGGTGAAATTCAATTGCCAAAATTGCAATACCATAAAACTGGTGTTCCAGCAGTTGCAGACCAAGTGTTAATCTGTCCGTAAAAGGTTATATTTTGTTCTGGGGTGTAATTCAATTGCCAAAATAGCAATACCATAAATCTGGTGTTCCACTAGTGGCTGGCAAAGTATAATAGTGTCCGCCAAAACATATATTCTGTTCTGGGGTGAAATTCAATTGCCAAAACAGCAATACCCTGAATCTGGTGTCCCAGCTGTTGCAGGCCAAGTGTTAATCTGTCCGTAAAGGGTATATTTTGTTCTGGGGTGAAATTCAATTGCCAAAATAGCAATACCATAAATCAGTGGTTTCAGCTGTGGCTGGCAAAGTATAATAGTGTCCCCAAAACATATATTTTGTTCTGGGGTGAAATTCAATTGCCAAAATTGCAATACCATAAATCTGGTGTTCCAGCAGTTGCAGGCTAAGTGTTAATCTGTCCGTAAAAGGGTATATTTTGTTCTGGGGTGAAATTCAATTGCCAAAATAGCAATACCCTGAATCTGGTGTTCCACTAGTGGCTGGCAAAGTATAATAGTGTCCGCCAAAACATATATTTTGTTCTGGGGTGAAATTCAATTGCCAAAATAGCAATACCGTAAATCTGGTGTCACAGCTGTGGCTGGCAAAGTAATAATATTTTCCGCCAAAACATATATTTTGTTCTGGGGTGAAATTCAATTGCCAAAATAGCAATACCATAAATCTGGTGTTACAGCTGTGGCTGGCAAAGTATAATATTGTCCGCCAAAACATATATTTTGTTCTGGGGTGAAATTCAATTGCCAAACTAGCAATACCCTGAATCTGTTGTCCCAGCTGTTGCAGGCCAAGTGATAATCTGTCAGTAAAAGGGTATATTTTGTTCTAGGGTGAAATTCAATTGCCAAAATAGCAATACCCCGAATCTGATGTTCCAGTAGTGGCTGGCAAAGTATAATAGTGTCCGCCAAAACATATATTTTGTTCTGGGGTGAAATTCAATTGCCAATATAGCAATACCCTGAATCTGGTGTTCCAGCTGTTGCAGGCCAATAGTGAAATCTGTCCGTAAAAGGGTATATCATCTCTGATGATGACAAAACACCGGTGCAAACTGCTGCGTCTTTTTGCAGTGTGCAGACCGAACAGGAGGTCAGGGAGGAAGACTGTTTAGATGATGATGCAGGGGACGATGAGGTCCTAGACCCCACATGGAATGAAGGTCGTGCCACTGACTTTTATAGTTCAGAGGAAGAGGCAATGGTGAGACCGAGCCAACAGCGTCGCAAAAGAGGGAGCAGGGGGCAAAAGCAGAACAAGCGCCGCCAAGAGAGTTCGCCTGCTACTGGCCACCGACACCAGGGACCGAGCACCCCAAAGGCAGCTTCAAGGAGTTCCCTGGAATGGCACTTCTTTAAACAATGTGCTGACGACAAGACCCGAGTGGTTTGCACGCTGTGCCATCAGAGCCTGAAGCAAGGCATTAACGTTCTGAACCTTAGCACAACCTGCATGACCAGGCATCTACATGCAAAGCATGAATTGCAGTGGAGTAAACACCTTAAAAGCAAGATACTCACTCTGGCTCCCCTGCTCCCTCTTCTGCTGCTGCCTTGGCCTCTTCCTCCGCCCTCGGGAGGAACGTTGGCACCTGCCGCCCACCAAACAGAGGGATATCCCACCGACACCACCACCTGCGTCACCAAGCATCTCCACCATGTCACACGGCAGCGTTCAGCTCTCCATCTCACAAACCTTGGAGAGAAAGCGTAAATTCCCACCTAGCCACCCTCGAGCCCTGGGCCTGAATGCCAGCATTTCTAAACTACTGGCCTTTGAAATGCTGTCATTTAGGCTGGTGGACACAGACAGCTTCAAATAGCTGATGTCCATGGCTGTCCCACAGTATGTTGTCCCCAGCCGCCACTACTTCTCCAAGACAGCCGTGCCTTCCTGCACAACTAAGTATCTGATAAAATCAAGTGTGCACTGCGCAACGCCATCTGTGGCAAGGTCCACCTAACCACAGATATGTGGGCCAGTAAGCACGGCCAGGGACGCTATATCTCCCTAACTGCACACTGGGTAAATGTAGTGGCGGCTGGGCCCCAGGCGGAGAGTTCCTTGGCGCACGTCCTTCCGCCGCCAAGGATCGCAGGGCATCATTCTTTGCCTTCTGTAGCCTCTTCCTCCTACTCGGCTTCCTCCTCCTCTGCTTCCACCAGCTCATCCAGTCAGCCACACACCTTTACAACCAACTTCAGCGCAGCCGGGGTAAACGTCAGCAGGCCATTCTGAAACTCATATGTTTGGGGACAGGCCCACACCGCTCAGGAGTTGTGGCGGGGTATTGAACAACAGACCGACCAGTGGTTTCTGCTGGTGGGCCTCAAGCCGGCCTGGTGGTGTGCAATAAGAGGCGAAATCTTGTTGCAGCTCTGAGTCTAGCCGGTTTGGCGCACATCCCTTGCCTGGTGCATGTGCTGAATTTGGTGGTGCAGAAGTTCATTCACAACTACCCCGACATGTCAGAGCTGCTGCATAAAGTGCGGGCCGTCTGTGCGTGCTTCCGGCGTTCACATCCTGCCGCTGCTCGCCTGTCTGCACTACAGCGTAACTTCGGCCTTCCCGCTCACCACCTCATAAGCGACGTGCCCACCAGGTGGAACTCCACCTTGCACATGCTGGAGAGACTGTGCGAGCAGCAGCAGGCCATAGTGGAGTTTCAGCTGCAGCACGCATGCGTCAGTCGCACTGTGGAACAGCACCACTTCACCACCAATGATTGGGCCTCCATGCGAGACCTGTGTGCCCTGTTGCGCTGTTTCGAGTACTCCACCAACATGGCCAGTGGCGATGACACCGTTTTCAGCATTACAATACCACTTCTATGTCTCCTTGAGAAAACGCTTAGGGTGATGATGGAAAAGGTGGCCCAGGAGGAGGTGGAGGAGGAGGATGAGGCGTCATTTTAGCACTTTCAGGACAGTCTGTTAGAAGTGGCTCAGAGGGAGTTTTTTGCAGCAGCGGAGGCCAGGTACAAATATGGCCAGCCAGGGCCCACTACTGGAGGACGAGGAGGATGAGGAGGAGGTGGAGGAGGATGAGGATGAAGCAGGTTCACAGCAGGGTGGCACCCGACACAGCTCAGGGCCATCACTGGTGCGTGGTTGGGGGATACGGAGGACGATGACGATACGCCTCCCACAGAGGACAGCTTGTCCTTACCTCTGGGGAGCCTGGCACACATGGGCGACTACATGCTGCAGTGCCTGCGCAACGACAGCAGAGTTGCCCACATTTTAACGTGTGCGGACTACTGGGTTGCCACCCTGCTGGATCCCCGGTACAAAGACAATGTGCCCACCTTACTTCCTGCACTGGAGTGTCATAGGAAGATGCGCAGTACAAGCGCACACTGGTAGATGCGCTCCTGAGAGCATTCCCAAATGTCACAGGGGAACAGGTGGAAGCCCAAGGCGAAGGCAGAGGAGGAGCAAGAGGTCGCCAACGCAGCTGTGTCACGACCAGCTCCTCTGAGGGCAGGGTTAGCATGGCAGTAATGTGGAAAAGTTTTGTCTCCAAGCCACAGCTAACTGCACCACCACCTGATACGGAACGTGTTGGCAGGAGGCAGCATTTCACTAACATGGTTGAACAGTACGTCTACACACCCCTCCACGTACTGACTGATGGTTCGGCCCTATTCAACTTCTGGGTCTCCAAATTGTCCACGTGGCCAGAGTTAGCATTTTATGCCTTGGAGGTGCTGGCCTGCCCGACGGCCAGACAATTTTCTGAACGTGTATTTAGCACAGCAGGGGACAAGCGCTGCCGCCTGTCCACAGCCAACGTGGACAAGCTGACGTTCATAAAAATGAACATGGCATGGATCCTACCTGTCCCTCCCTTGTGCAGAATAGACATTTATAACTGCCTCCCCTCAACCATGTATTCTTGTACTCCAGGGCACTTTTTTATTGAATCCTCATTTTTTTAACTTTACCATGATCTTGCGGTGCAACCTAAAGTTGAATGAACCTCTCCTTAATCTGGGCGCCGGGGCCTAAATAACTGAAAGTGGCCTTCTCCAGTGGTGGGTGATATGACGCCTTATTCCTTGCTGTGGGACCTCTCTCCTCTGTCTGGGTGCTGGGGCCTAAATAACTAAAAAGTGGCCTTTTCCAGTGGTGGGTGATATGACGCCTTATTCCTTGCTGTGGGACCTCTCTCCTCTGTCCGGGTGCTGGGCCTAAATAACTGAAAGTGGCCTTCTCCAGTGGTGGGTGATATGACGCCTTATTCCTTGCTGTGGGACCTCTCTCCTCTGTCTGGGTGCTGGGGCCTAAATAACTGAAAGTAGCCTTCTCCAGTGGTGGGTGATATGATGCCTTATTCCTTGCTGTGGACCTCTCTCCTCTGTCTGGGTGCTGGGCCTAAATAACTGAAAGTGGCCTTCTCCAGTGGTGGGTCATATGACGCCTTATTCCTTGCTGTGAGTCCTCTCTCCTCTGTCTGGGTGCTGGGGCCTAAATAACTGAAAGTGGCCTTCTCCAGTGGTGGGTGATATGACGCATTATTCTCTGCTAGGGACCTCTCTCCAATTGATATTGGTTAATTTTTATTTATTTTATTTTAATTAATTTCACTATCCACATTTGCAGGGCATTTACCTACATTTTGCTGCCTTTTGCAGCCCTCTAGCCCTTTCCTGGACTATTTTACAGCCTTTTTAGTGCCTAAAGTTCGGGTCCCCATTAACTTCAATGGGGTTCGGGCTTGGGATAAAATTCGGGTCAAGTTCGGATCCCGAACCGAAACATTTTCATGAAGTTCTGCCGAACATCTGAACCCGAACATCCAGGTGTTCGCTCATCTCTACACCTTAGATGTTCACAAAGAAAATTAATGTTTTTTCTATGAAAAATTATCCAGTCGATCGCTTTTGGTCTGTTCACAATGAAGCAACGAACTTATCATCTGTGGTGTGCCAACATTGCCAACACACTAATAGAGGTGATCGCTTCATTGTGATACGCAAGCCCCTTCACCACATCAAGGTAACGATCACGAAGGGGAATTGACCCATGTATGTGTCTTTTTTGTTTTGTTTTTGCAGCCTCAGTGCAGCACCAGAGGCCAGAAAAATTAGGCATGTACACATGCCTAAAAAATTAGGTATTGTTGCAGCCGCTTTTGTTTTTCTAGGCAGAAAGTGAACCCTAGTTGGTGGCGGAGAAGTCAGGCAAGTCATCCAGCATGCAGAGATTAAATACAGCAGCGTGGGGACTATTTTTAGCCCAAGGCATCTCATCAGACCTTTTTTAGTCAAATGTATCCCCCAATTTCAGTCCCTTCGGTATCCACGCCTCATTCATCTTAATAAAGGTGAGGTAATCTAGACTTTTTTGATCTAGGCGATTTCTCTTGTCAGTGACAATACCTCCTGCTGCGCTGAAGGTCCTTTCTGACAGGACACTTGAAACGGGGCAGGCCAGAAGTTCTATCGCAAATTGGGATAGCTCAGGCCACAGGGTCAAGCCTGCACACCCAGTAGTCAAGGGGTTCATCGCTCCTCAGAGTGTCGATATCTGCAGTTAAGGCGAAGTCTGTGGCGTGCGTAGGACTTAAAAAGCTCTGCATGTCCTCCATCAACAACACGTCTGTAAAGCGTCCTGTCCTTGCCGGCATGGTCGTGGTAGAAGGAGGATTACTTTCAACTCTTCCCTGTTTGATTCCCGTTGTGCTCTGACATCACCCTTATACGCTGTGTAAAGTATACTTTTTAACTTGTTTTGGAACTTTCTGCTTATACCGGGGTCTAGTAGCGTGGCCACTCCAGTACAGGTCGTTCTCCTTCAGCCTTTTTATACGAGGGTCCCTCAATAGGCATGACAGCATAAAGACCCCATTTGCACAAGGTTGGATGCCGAGCTACTCATCTCCCGTTCCTAATCCTCACTGATCTCATTGAAGGTCTGTTCTTCCCCCAGCCACGTACAACACCACGGGTCCCAGATAGGTTACAACAACGAGCACCCTGGGATGCCTGCTGTGGCTGGTCTTCCTCCTGCTCAAAGCCACATTCCTCCTCTCACTCCTCTTCCTCCGACTCCTCTTCCAGCGTTGCCGCAGGTCCAGCAAGCGATGATGATAAGGCTGTTTCTGGTGGTGATGGTGACCACAACTCTTCCTCTTCCTCTTCCCGCTCATCTACGGCCTGATCCAGCACTCTTCGCAGGGCACGCTCCAGGAAGAAAACAAATGGGATGAGGTCGCTGATGGTGCCTTCGGTGCGACTGACTAGGTTTGTCACCTCCTAAAAAGGACACATGAGCCTACAGGCATTGGATATGAACGTCCAGTAACGTGGCAAAAATACCCAGCTCCGCAGATGCTGTCCTAGCACCCCGGTTATACAAATACTCATTGAAGGCTTTTTCTTGTTGGAGAAGGTGGTCGAACATTAGGAGTGTTGAATTCCAACGTGTTGGGCTGACGCAAATCAAGCGCCCCACTGGCATGTTGATTCGCCGATGAATATCGGCTAAGTGCGCCATGGCCATGTAGGAACTCCTGAAATAGCCACACACCTTCCTGGCCTGCTTGAGGACGTCCTGTAAGCCTGGGTACTTATACACAAAGCGTTGTACGATCAGATTCAACACATGTGCCATGCACGACACATGTGTCAACTTGCCCAAATTCAATGCCGCCAACAGATTGCTTCTGTTGTCCCACATCACTTTGCTGATCTCCAGTTTGTGCGGGGTCAGCCACTGATCCACCTGTGCGTTCAGGGCAGACAGGAGTGCTGGTCCAGTGTGACTCTCTGCTTTCAGGCAAGTCAACCCCAAGACGGCGTGACATTGTGGTATCCGGGATGTGGAATAGCCCCTGGGGAGCTGCAGTTGATGTGGAGCAAGACGCAGCAGCAGAAGAGGACTCAGCCAAGGAGGTTAGGGAAGAGGATGGAGTAGGAGGAGTAGAGGAGGTGGCAGTAGGCCTGCCTGCAAGTCGTGGCGGTGTCACCAACTCCTCTGCAGAGCCACACATTCCATGCTTGGCAGCCGTCTGCAAGATTACCCAATGCGCAGTGTACGTGATATGCCTGCCCTGACCGTACTTTGCAGACCAGGTATCAGTGGTCAGATGGACCCTTGCCCCAACACTGTGTGCCAGACATGCCATGACTTCCTTTACCACAATAGAGTACAGGTTGGGGATTGCCTTTTGTGAAAAAAAATGTCGGCCGGGTACCTTCCACTGCGGTGTTCCAATAGCTACAATATTTTTGAAGGCCTCAGACTCCACCAGCATGTATGGTAAAAGCTGGCGGGCTAAGAGTTCCGACAAGCCAGCTGTCGGACGCCAAGGGGGTGACTCTGTGACATTGGCTTCTTACGCTCAAACATTTCCTTGACAGTGTGTGTGCTGCTTGTACTCATGTGTTGATGCCATAGGCGTTTGTGATGTGAGATCATGTCACGTACCTTCGCAAAGCAGTTGTACCTAGGTGGGTGTTGGACTTCCCATGACTCAGCTTCTTTTGGCACAGGTTGCAAATGGCATCGCTCTTCTCAGAGGCAGACACACCAAAAAAATGCCACACTGCTGAGCTTTGCAATGACGGCATTCTGGTAGTGGCAACAGCATGCGTTGATTGGCTGATATATACTGATATATATATATATATATATATATATATATATATTGTCAGGCATTTTCATGACTATATGTGATATCTGATGATAATATGGTCAAAATGGATGTTCATTTCCTTTAAGAAATAGACTGAACCAGAGTTTTGCTATACAACTAAAGCAGGCCAAGATAGGGTCATGCAGAGGTTAATTTGAGTAAAAGTTTGTACTGAATACAAAGTATATTGTTTTAGAAAGTTAGTGCCAACAGATGTGGGCTTATCTTAAAAGTATATAATGGGTCTCACATACACTGTCTGGAAGACACGAACATGCAATAACAAAGTGTGGTCCTTTCTTAAGTACCGGGGTCAAGAGAGGTTATTGAGTGTCATTCCAGATAGTCAATTGTGTAACGTTTATATTCTTTATGTGATTGCATATAGTTTTAGTATATTTTAACCAATGATACCTATGTTTGTATACTCATATCTAGTTATTGATAATGTATCATTATATCCATTTGTGTATTATATATATTATGCCATGTATATATCAATGAGTGTATATTATATAGAAACATGTAAGCTAAGTTTTCGCTAAGAGGTAAAACAATTTTCTTTTTAGAGAAGAGCTCAGTTATCTTAGACGGCAATTAATCAGTCATTTGGATGGCTAAGATACACAAACTGGTTAAGCTCTAATTGTATTTGTATCTGCCCCATAAATTCAAGGATTAGGAAAACTTCTAATACCGCCAGTCAGTCTAAGCAAAGTGTCAGAAACTACACTTAATTGGTTAATATAATGATCAAAGGTTAAAAAGGTCATGTGAACAGATTAGATCTGTACACATCTGGCTTTCCTGAACATCTAAATTCTAAAAACATCATAGATGATACAATAGTGCCATCAAGTGATAGATGGACAGAAGTTTCTAAAAAAATGCCAATTAAATGACTTAATTACCATAATTACCATACATTAACACCCACCTTATCCGATTGGAAATCCCTAATCCAAGAGGGAGGGACATTAGATAAGAATTTGAATATCTGATGCAGTTTTGGGACACTTGGGACACACTTCAAAAGACTCTTCAGAAAACTTCAGAAACTTCAGAAGACGTCACAGATCATCCTTACTACTTCCAGTCCTAAGAGAAAGCTCTCTCCACCTAAGGAATTCCTCCAGGAACACTCCCGAGACTCACAGAGAAACTGGAGATCTAAATCTTGGAAAGTTGGGTCCCTTCTAAAAGCTCTTTATCCCAAAGCCAGGGGTAACGTATAATTTATTTTATTTGCAGTAATTATAAATCGCTCTAATTGGCATATAGTTAAGACCCCATTTTGAGTGGGTCAATATTGTATTAAAACAGTAATTTTATGGGAAATTTTAATGAACGTGCACATCATTAAAATTCCTATAAGATTTCTATCAGAGTGAGATCTCTGATCGGATTTTATTATCCGTAGTTAGGCCAATAGGCGTATTTATAAGGTGTTTTAACTGCCATATTCTTTGATTGAGCATAAGGGACTTTCCACAGATTCATTTCTATTGTTTCTTTGTTATATTATAAGGTTTTAATTACCAGTACACTGATTTGTATTAATTTGCTGAAGAATAACGTTATATTGTACTTGGTTTTAGTAAATTAAATGAGTCTGGTGTAAATGGTGGAGCATCATATTGTAGTATTATATCCAAACTTTCTTTGTATTAATTTGTATGCCACTTTAGTATTTTTATCTGTAATAAATTATATTTTATATAATTAATTGCACCCTGTTTCATTAGCTGCACAAATTGACTTTAGATCTCATCAATAAAAGAACTGGCGTTTATATGTCCGCCGATTAATTTTTCATAATTTTTCATTTTTCATATTTCATAAAAATATAAAATCAATTTTTATGATTTCATATTTTATATGAAATAAATATCCGACATATCTGGAGGCACTGCTGAGATTGATTGAGATATTTCTATAACTAATTTGTGCAATTAGTGAAAATATTCCATACTCCTTATTGGCAAGTCAAATTGTTGTTATTGATTATTGATCAGTGATCAGAATCATGAGTACAGCAGGCAGTGATGCGGGTGATGGCCATGCTGCAGCAGATAGTTCATCTTACCCGGAGCAGTTAATCCAAAAGATTATAAAATATATTTATTCCCGG
>JAKVIS010004543.1:0-13823 GCA_033119425.1 Bufotes viridis
GCTCGAATATCAAGGGAGGCATCATTGCTCAAGTAGCAAAGCCAAGTAGGTGGAGGGGTGTTATCTCATAGAAGCACGACTATTTCACCTTAAGGACCAGAGAATTTTTAGCAAATCTAACCAATGTCACTTTAAGTGTGAATAACTTTAAACGCTTTTACTTACCAAGGCCGTTCTGAGATTGTTTTTCGTCACATATTGTACTTCATGACACTGCTAAAAAAATTCAAAAAAGTTAATTTTTGTATAAAAAATACCAAATTTACAAAAATTTGAAAAGATTTGCAAATTTCAAAGTTTAAAATTCTCTACTTCTAAAATACATAGTAATACCCCAAAATAGTTATTACTTTACATTCCTCATATGTCTACTTCATGTTTGGAGCATTTGGGAATGCCATTTTATTTTTGGGGATGTTACAAAGCCTAGAAGTTTAGAAGCAAATTTTGAAATTTTCAGAAATTTTCCAAAACCTACTGTTTAAGGATCAGTTCAGGTCTGAAGTCACTTTGGGAGGCTTACATAATAGAAACCACCCAAAAATGACCCCGTTTTAGAAACTACACCCCTCAAAGTATTCAAAACTGATTTTACAGACTTTGTTAACCCTTTTGGTGTTCCACAAGAAATAATGGAAAATGGAGATAAAATTTCAGAATTTTGATTTTTTGGGAAAATTTTCCATTTGAATCCATTTTTTCCAGGAATAAAGCAAGCGTTAACTGCCAAACAAAACTCAATATTGGTTGCCCTGATTCTTAGCTTTGCAGACACACCCCATATGTGGTCATAAACTACTGTTTGGCCAAACGGCAGGACATAGAAGGAGAGGAACACCATATGGTTTTTGGAAGGCAGGTTTTGCAGGACTGGTTTTTTTACACCATGTCCCATTTCAAGCCCTCTTGAGGCACCCCTAGAATAGAAAAAAATTCCCAAAAAATGACTCCATTTAAGAAAGTACACCCCTCAAAACGGGTTTTACAAACTTTGTTACCCCTTTAGGTGTTCCACACGAGTTAATGGCAGATGGAGAAACAATTTTAGAATTTAGATTTTTTGGAAAATTTTCCATTTGCATCCATTTTTTCCAGGAATAAAGTAAGGGTTAACTGCCAAACAAAACTCAATATGGGTTGCCCTGATTCTGTAGTTTGCAGAAACACCCCATATGTGGTCGTAAACTACTGTTTGGCCAAACGGCAGGACATAGAAGGAGGGGAACGCCTTATGGTTTTTGGAAGGCAGATTTTGCTTGACTGTTTTTTTTTTTACACCATGACCCATTTCAAGCCCCCCTGATGCATCCCTAGAGTAGAAACTCCATAAAAGTGACCCCATCTTTGAAACTACAGGATAAGATGGCAGTTTTTTTGGGACTATTTTAGGGTAAATATTATTTTTGGTTGCTCTATATTAAGTTTTTTTATGGATGTTTTTTTTTTATCTCCTTTTGCCAATAACTCGTGTGGAACACCTAAAGGGTTAACAAAGTTTGTAAAATCAGTTTGGAATACCTTGAGGGGTTTAGTTTCCTAGATGGGGTCACTTTTTTGGAGATTCTACTCTAGGGTTACATCAGGGGGGCTTCAAATGGGACATGGTATAAATACACCAGTCCATCAAAATCTGCCTTCCAAAAACCATGTGGTGTTCATTTCCTTCTGCACCCTGCCGTGTCCCCGTACAGCAGTTTACGACCACATATGGGGTGTTTCTGCAAACTACAAAATCAGGGCAATAAATATTGAGTTTTGTTTGGCTGTTAACCCTTGCTATATTACCCGAAAAAATAGATTCAAATGGAAAATTAGCCAAAAAATGGGTGTTTTGGCACCGTTTTTTTTTTTTAACACTGTTCATCCGAGGGGTTGGGTCAAATGTTATTTTTATAGGGCAGATTCTTACGGACGCGGCAATACCTAATATGTCTTTTTTTTACATTTATTTAGATTTTACACTATATTATTATTTTAGAAGCAAAAAAAAAACAATTTTAGTATCTCCATAGCCTGAGAGCTACAGTTTTTTTATTTTTTGGGTGATTGTCTTACGTAGGGGCTCATTTTTTGCGGGATGAGATGGCGGTTTTATTGGCACTATTTTTGGAGGCATATGACTTTTTGATTGCTCGCTATTACACTTTTTATGATCTAAGTTGACAAAAAATTGCTTTTTTTACATCGTTTTTTATTTATTTTATTTTTTTACAGCGTTTATCCGAGCGGTTAGTTCAAATGTTATTTTTATAGAGCACATTGTTACAGACATGGCAATACCTTATATGACTACTTTTAGTATTTTGTTGGTTTCAGTTTGACATCATCAACCCCTGGGGGGTCTAGGGTCGCACAGCTAGTATTAGTACCGGTGCGTCCTGTGTCCTTAAGAGGTTAAAGGTGCTGTAAAGCCGCCCCTCACCCCCAAATCTGATGCATATCAATGGATACAGCAGCTTGTCTAGGTTCTAGTGTCATCACTGAGGCGCAGGACATGAGTCACCCTCAATTTACAGAATATTCCTATTATCCAGATGCTGCTTGTAAAATATAGTGATCCAGAAGGCAAAAGTTTTTTTTATTGTTTAATTTTTGTTTTGATTCTTTTGTTTTGTTCTATTTTCTTTCTTTCTTTCTTTCTTTCTTTCTCTGTTCTAACTTTATTTTCTTTCTTTCTCTCTGTTCTGTTTTTCTTCCTTCCTTCCTTCCTTCCTTCCTTCCTTTCTTGCTGTTCTTTGTTTTCCTTTCCTTCCTTCCTTTCTTCCTTTCTTCCGTCCTTCCTTCCTTCCTTTCTCTCTGTTCTTTGTTTTTTCTTTCTTTCTTTCTTTCTTTCTTTCTTTCTTTCTTTCTGTTATCTTTTCCTTCCTTCCTTTTTCTCTGTTCTTTGTTTTCCCTTTCTTTCTCTCTGTTCTTTCTTTTGTTCTCTCTGTTCTTTCTTTTCCTTCTTTCTTTCTTTCTTTCCTTTTTTCTTTCTTTCTCTGTGTTCTTTCTTTTCCTTCTTTCTTTCTCTCTGTTCTTTCTTTTCCTTCTTTCTTTCTCTCTGTTCTTTGTTTTCCCTTTCTTTCTTTCTTTCTTTCTTTCTTTCTCTCGGTTCTGTTTTCCTTCCTTCCTTTTTCTCTGTTCTTTTTTCCCTTCCCTTTCTTTCTTTCTTTCTTTCTTTCTCCATGTTCTTTCTCCATGTTCTTTCTTTTCCTTCTTTCTTTCTCCATGTTCTTTCTTTTCCTTCTTTCTTTCTCCATGTTCTTTCTTTTCCTTTTTTCTTTCTCTCTGTTCTTTCTTTTTCTTATTTCTTTCTCTCTGTTCTTTCTTTTCCTTATTTCTTTTTCTCTGTTCTAACTTTATTTTCCTTCTTTCTCTCTGTTCTATTTTTTATTTTATTTAATTCTTTATTTAGCTTTTCTCAATATCAAAACACCATATCATAATAACAGAAGAGATTTGCCAATATTTACACCCACCCCCCCCCCCCGCAACCACCCCCTCAAGCATGCCCAGAAAAGAAAAAGAGAAAAAGAAAGAAAAAAAAAGAGAGAAAAAAAAAGGAGAAAATCTTCTCACTCTTTTTCACTCTTTATTCATTCCACCATTTCCATAACTCAATGAATTTTTCATTAGACCCTCTTTGTTTATAGAGCATCCATTCGTACTTTTTAACTTTATTGACTAAATTTAGCCATGTTCGATGCTCTGGGGGGAGCGACGCAAACCACAGTCTAGAGATAATAAGCCTAGCCAGAAAAGACACTTTGACCAAAAGACGGAGTTTGGAGGACTGACAGACTATCTCAGAAAAATCACCCAAGATCCATACTCCAGGCACAAAAGGAATCTGAATTTGGAGTTTTTGTATCAAGGTTGTTTGAACCGAATGCCAGTACTCCTTCACTGGAGGACAATCCCAAAACATGTGTAGGTGATCGGCACCAGGGCAGTCACAGCACAGGCAATTAGAAGAGGTCCTGAATCCTCTCTTTTGTAACCACAGTGGTGTTATGTAGATCTTATGGATAATATTAAATTGTACTACAGTGTGATTAAAATTATGTGAAAGATAAATCATATTCTTCAAAATGTTTTCCCACACCGGTAAAGCATAGTTTTCAATTGTAGTACTCCAGGCTTTTTGTCCTGGAGAATGATGTTCAAAAAAATAAGATTTAATTAAATGTTTATAACATTGTGACATTTTAACTTTCGTGTGTGTTCCTCTTTCTAATAATAATTTATGAAGAAAAAGTGGAGCTTCTATATTAAAAAAAAGCTAATCCGAAATAGTAGAAAGTGCAAAACTTACTGGAAATATGGGTACCATGCTATCTCGCCTAGATTTTCCTTTTGAGTAAGTTCCAGAAGAGACAAAATTTGCCCATTTTTTACCACCTGACTGAGATAGTAAATATTTTTTGTCCTCCAGTAGTGTCTGGCCTCCAAGTTCAAAAGAGTATAAAACCTTTTATTATGCCATATTGGAGTGCAGATCAGTGATGCAGTAACTTTACACCATTTCCTAATCATCCTCCAAGCTCTTATACACAGACTGGAAAAGGAGGTATAGTCTCGTAAATTCTTAGATAAAAAACTAGACTCCAATAGTGTATAATAGTCTAAGAAGCCTGCTTTTGTTACTAGTTTAACACATAGGGGACTATTTTTCCAGTCGTTGAAAAAACATAACTGTGAGGCAACAAAATATCCCTTAAAGTGCGGAAGATTTAGGCCTCCCTGCTCATACAACATGGAAAAATAATCCACCTTCAGTCTCACACGTTTTCTCCCCCATAATAAATCATTAATCATTTTTTCTATCAATTTGAAGAATTTGTCCTCAATCCAAATGGGGGAATTTCGGAGAACATAAAGCACTTGGGGAAGTACCACCATTTTAATTAAAGAAATCCTGTCTGCTCTAGTAAGCAGAATTTTCTGCCATACCTTAATTTTTGATCTAATTTTCGCCAATACTGGTATCAAATTAAGCTGTATATAGTCTTGAACTTTTGCAGTCACCGTAATCCCCAAATACTTCAATGACTCAGAGAAATTCAAACCGTGGGCTCTAGTTTCGATAGATGAATCGTCCAACGGTAAAAGGCAGGTTTTCGCCCAATTAACTTCCAAGCCTGAGACCTCACTATAGGCATTAACAATCTCCATCACCCGAGGTAATGTGTTTTCTGTCTGTTGTATAAAAAACAAAACATCATTGGCATATAGGGAAATTCGGTCCTCTGTTCCCATGACTTCAAACCCCAACATCCTCGGGTCTTGTCTGACCTTGGCCGCCAGGGGTTCAATGTAAATGTTGAAGAGGAGTGGGGAAAGAGGACATCCCTGACGGGTTCCTCTTTCCAGTGGAAAACTCCCTGTCAGCACATCATTGATCCTCAGCCTAGCCACAGGCGATTTGTATAACAACTGTTTCATCATAATAAATCTTGGGCCAAATCCCATTCTTACCATCACTCTCCAAAGGAACCCCCACTCCACCCTGTCAAAGGCCTTATTGGCGTCCAAAGACAGGATGGAGCGGGACCCATCCGCCGGAGACTGAGTATTAGCAAAAAGACGGTGTAAATTGTAATGTGTACCCCTCCCAGGCATAAATCCATTTTGATCAGGATGAATCACAGACGTAATTACTTTAGAAAGTCTATTGGCAAGGACCTTGGAGAGTAATTTAACATCGGTATTTAATAAAGAAATTGGTCTATAAGAGTCCAATTCCCGTCGATCTTTGTCTTTTTTTGGAATTAACACTATCAGTGCCTCTACCATTGAGTTGGGGAGAGCACCTCCCTGCAGTGCCTGAGCAAAAACCTCCACGAGGTATGACAAAAGAGTAGCCCCATATTTTCGATAGAATTCGTAGGGGAGACCATCCAGGCCCGGCGCAGAGTTTCCTGATATCGTTTTAAGTGCCCTTTGAATCTCTTGTAGAGACACGTCCCTATCCAAGAAAGACCTCTGGGAATCTGTTAGCATCGGAAGACAAACAGTGTCCAAATATTGATCCATAACTTTAGTAGATATGTTCTGGGTTGACCTATATACTTGGGAGAAATAATCCAGAAAAATGGTTCTGATTCCCTCCGGACTGCTAACAGACTCTCCATTAGCTCCAAAGATTGAAGTAATATCCTTTTTTTTATTATCCTGCTGAGCGATGATTCTCGTAAGTAATCTGCCTGGTCGGCCAGATTCTACAAAATATTTTTGCCCCTTAAAAAATAAATTATGCTGAGCTTTTTCAAAAAGAAATTCCTTTAGGGCAAGACTTGCTTTCTGCATCTCCTCCCTGTGGCACTCTAGATGATGTGCAGTGAAGTGTTCCGTTGCCTGAGTCGCCCTCTTCACCAATTCCTCCTCCCTTTTCCTAAAACCCCTCCTCAATGCCGTAACATCACTCATTAGAACCCCCCTCATATATGCTTTCAAGGCGTCCCAAACCGAGTTGATGTTAGCAGAGGGATAGTTAATTTCCCAAAATATAGAAACGAGTTGTCCAATATTCAGAGTCCTGATTCTCAATAATAGTAAGCCAGTATGGGTTCAACTTAAAGAAGGACCTCAAACTGACCTTCTGTTCCCCAGGGGTTAAATCAATTGAGAGAGGAGAATGGTCCGAAACTGTTCTGACCCCATATCGGATCGCTTTTATATTCTTTAAGTTACTGCTATTCGTCAGGGCCAGATCAATTCTAGACATTGCCCTCCCTCCTTTGCTAACACAAGAAAATACCTGTTTCCCCCTTCCATAGTGCTCCCATATATCCACCAGACCCGTCTCTTGACAGAACTGAAATAGAGGGGAGGCCCTCGCGTATCTCCCTGGATCTACATCCATTGATAGTCTATCCTTATTAGAATCCATAACTGCATTAAAATCTCCCATCAAAATGATCTGACACTCTGGTCTCTGTTCGATAAATGACAAAAGAGCATTGAGGGAGTGTATAGAAAAGGGAGGAGGTATATAAAAAAAGGCGAGTATATACGGCTGATCGCAAAGTCTACCATAAAGGAAGATGAATCTTCCCTGGCTATCAATTTCAGAGTCAATTAAACTAAAATCGATTGCACGATGGATCAAAACCGATACTCCTCTTGAGGAGCCATTAAATGTTGAATGGTATCTCTGGGAAGACCAACCCATTCCCAAACGGGAAACTGTAATATCTGTAAGATGGGTTTCAACTAAACAGATTACTGCAGGGAGGTGTCTCCTCTCTGCATCCATAATTGCCTGTCTTTTTAACCTCTCTCCAAGGCCCCTTACATTCCATGAAACAATCTTAACTGACATTACTTATAAACGAGTAAGAAGAAGAGAAAAAGAAAGGAAAGCAAAAAAAAAAAAACCCCGGCATGCTTGAGCCCTCCCACTAACCTCTCAACCTTGGCCACTACTCCTCCCCCAGACCTCCAACTCCCCGAAACCCCCCTTCAATGAAAAAATAGCAAATAGTCATATGCCGGCTCAATCTAGCCAATCCACAGCTTGATCCGGGTTCTCAAAAAAGTGGGAAGTTCCATCAAAAATTACTCTCAGTTTAGCCGGATATAAGAGAGAATACTTAATACTTTTAGCGGCTAAGCTCTTCTTAATTTAAAAAAAAAACCTTCTCTTTTCTTGTGTCTCTCGTGCAAAGTCTGGAAACAGGGATAGTTTATTACCCTGATATATAATAGGGGAACATTCTCTAGCTCTTTTAAGGATAACATCTCTATCTGTAGATGATAGTAATTTGATCAAAATTGACCGTGGTGGTTTTCCTGGTGTTATCTTTTCTCCTGGAACATGATGGGCCCTCTCCATCTGAAACAGCGGCGAAAAATGATCACTCCCCAGATTTTCAAGTATCAGGGATCTTAACTGATCCAATAATTGCTGACCCTCCATGCCCTCTGGGAATCCAACTACTCGTATATTATATCGCCTAGATCTATTTTCTAGGTCGACGAGCTTAGCTTGAAGACATTCATTTTCAGAGGCAAGTGACGAGGATTTTACTTGTAGTTTTGTAATGTCTGTCTGCAGATGGTTAACTTTGTTCTCCATTTCAAGGACCCGCTCTCGAATTTTCGCCAAATCGTCTCGAATCAGAGATATATCGCTCTGTACTGACCCCAATTGCGTCGTCATGTTTTGCATTAATGCTCCATTACTTTTAACAGTCAATAGAATTTCTTCCATAACTGCTGGATCTACATTCGAGCGGCTGGATGGTTCTTCCTCGCCACCCTCCATGTCTGCATCCACATGTTCAGCCTCAGAGGGATCATCTGGAGAGGAGATATTAACATTCTTTTTTGTGGGTCTCCCTTTAAGTGCCCCTTTTTCTTGAACACCAGGTGATCTCAGGTAGTGCTCAATCTTCCCCGCTTCAATTGGCCTTACTACCTGTCTAGTTGCAGAGGAGTCTATTGAACGTGCCATCTTTTCTTTTTTTTTTTTCCCCTTCCCCCGTCCTCTCTCCCTTCTCCCTCCTTTCTCCACTTTCTTTTCTTTTATCCTTTAATCTTCTTTCTTCTTATTCTTATTATTCTTAAATCCTTTCTTTCATCTTAGATTACCTTTTTTTTTTTTCTTCATTCTTTCTCTCTGTTCTAACTTTCTTTCTTTCTCTCTGTTCTAACTTTCTTTCTTTCTCTCTGTTCTAACTTTCTTTCTTTCTCTCTGTTCTAACTTTCTTTCTTTCTCTCTGTTCTAACTTTCTTTCTTTCTCTCTGTTCTAACTTTCTTCTTTCTCTCTGTTCTAACTTTCTTTCTTTCTCTCTGTTCTAACTTTCTTTCTTTCTCTCTGTTCTAACTTTCTTTCTTTCTCTCTGTTCTAACTTTCTTTCTTTCTCTCTGTTCTAACTTTCTTTCTTTCTCTCTGTTCTAACTTTCTTTCTTTCTCTCTGTTCTAACTTCCTTCCTTTCTCTCTGTTCTAACTTCCTTCCTTTCTCTCTGTTCTAACTTTCTTTCTTTCTCTCGGTTCTAACTTCCTTCCTTTCTCTCTGTTCTAACTTCCTTCCTTTCTCTCTGTTCTAACTTCCTTCCTTTCTCTCTGTTCTAACTTCCTTCCTTTCTCTCTGTTCTTTCTTTCTTTCTTTCTTTCTTTCTTTCTTTCTTTCTTTCTTTCTTTCTTTCTTTCTTTCTTTCTTTCTTTCTCTCTCTGTTCTATCTTTATTTTCTTTTTCTCTGTTCTGTGTTTTCCTTCCTCCCTCCCTCCCTTCCTTTCCTTCTTTCTTGTCAATGCTATACCCAGAGAAAACATTACTTGTCCATCATTTCCTAGTGTTAGTCAGCACCCAGCCTAAGAAGACGTGGGCACAAATGAAGTGAAGCCTCTGCATCTTCTCCATCATCACGGCTGTCTTCAGCATCTTTGGTCACCCTGACTGAGCCATCAGATACAGTAGTTAGTGCTAATCTCTCTTTATGCAGGAGCAGCACAAACACAGATTTACAGGCCTGATAAACAAAAGTGACCTTTCAGTAGTGTCCACCGGGTGCTGGTAACTGGATGAAATGTCAATGTACAATTACAGAAGGTGTAAAGGTCAACTGGATGTCAGTAATAACAGGTATCAGGAGCGGCTACTGCACACAGTGTCTTGTTATTCATTGTGTTCTTGTACTTACAAGAAATGTCAATCTACCCTGCCCCATAGTTAAAAACCAGACATGAATACAGTTAATGAGGTATTAGAGCACATAATATTCCATAGGTTGCTTTGACATCACCTCTGGAGCACCATAATGAGAGATGAGCGAAGTTTGAAAAAGTTCGATTCAGACACTTCCCTGAAAAAATTAGCTTTGTTCTGAATTAATTTGTCATGAAGCACATTAAATTTGTAAAAATTTATTTTATGCACTTATATATTCCGCAGCGCTTTACAGACATTGGCATCAAGCTGTCCACAATGGAGCTCACAATCTAAGTTTGGAGTGGGGGAGGAAACCCACGCAAACACAGGGAGAACATACAAACTCCAGGCAGTTGTTGTCTTTGGTTGGATTTGAACCCAGGACACCAACACTGCATGGCAACAGTGCTAATTAGAGATGAACGACTTTTTCAAGAATTCGATTCGCCGGTTCGGGAATTTTTAACAGGAAAATTCGGTTAGATCCAAATATGTTCGAGGCGAATTACGTTTAAAAAACGACTATTTCCGGGCTGCAGAGAGCCTTTATAGTGGTGTAGAACACTGTGCATTGCAGTAACATGCAAAGGGAGTCTGCTTTGTTAGTGAAATAATACTGTCCATATGACATGCAGATGACAGGTGTCGCTCTTAGAATCACTGCATACTTCACTTATTTGGGCAGTCTAGGGGCCAAAACTGACCAAATTTTTCAAGTATCAACTCAGCCTTACAGGTAGATGTTAGCATCAAGAAGAAGCGCACTCCTTTTACACCCTCGTCAGCTGATTCCACATAGATGTCTACAGAACCTGTTCTATTAAACTCTTACACAAGTCATGTCATGAAGTCGGGAGGGTGGGAACAGCATGAGAAGTCTACAGAGTGGCCCTATGACATAGTGGTAAGGTAGAAGAAGCATGAGGAGACCACAGAGCGGCACAATGGCAGAGTGTGGATGTGGCAGCAGCATGAGTAGGCCACAGAGTGGCACAATGATAGAGTGTGGAGGTGGCAGCAGCATGAGTAGGCCACAGAGTGGCACAATGACAGCGTGGAGGTGGCAGCAGCATGAGTAGGCCACAGAGTGGCACAATGATCAAGTCTGGAGGTGGAAGCAGCATGAGTAGGCCAGGGAGTGGCACAATGACAGAGTCTGGAGGTGTCAGCAGCATAAGGAGACCACAGAGTAGCAAGGTGGCATAGTGTGGAGATGGCAGCAGCAGGATACCACAGAGTGTCAAGGTGACATCATTTGGAGGTGGCTTTAGAATCAGAAGACCACAAAGTGGCAAGGTGGCACAATGACAGAGTCTGGAGGTGGCAGCAGCATGAGTAGGCCACAGAGTGGCACAATGTCAGAGTCTGAAGGTGTCAGCAGCATGAGGATACCACAGAGGGGCTCAATGATCAAGTCTGGAGGTAGAAGCAGCATGAGTAGGCCAGGTAGTGGCACAATGACAGAGTCTGGAGGTGGCAGCAGCATGAGGAGACTACGGAGTAGCAAGGTGGCATAGTGTGGAGATGGCAGCAGCAGGATACCACAGAGTGGCAAGGTGACATCATTTGGAGGTAGCGGTAGCATCAGAAGACCACAGAGTAGCAAGGTGGCACAATGACAGAGTCTGGAGGTGGCAGCAGCATGAGAAGACCACATAGCGGCACAATGACAGAGTGGGGAGGTGGCAGCAGCATGAGGAGACCACATAGCGGCACAATGACCGAGTCTGGAGGTGGCATAAGCATGAGGATACCACAGAGCGGCACAATGACAGATTGTGGAGGTGGCAGCAACATGAGTAGGCCACAGAGTGTCACAATGATCAAGTCTGGAGGTGGCAGCAGCATGAGTAGTCCAGGGAGTGGCACAATGACAGAGTCTGGAGGTGGAAGCAGCATGAGGAGACCATGGGGTGGCAAGGTGGCATAGTGTGTAGATGGGAGCAGCAGGATACCACAGAGTGGCAAGGTGACATCATTTGGAGGTGGCGGTAGCATCAGGAGGTCACAGAGTGGCAAGGTGACATGGTATGGATATGGCAGCAACATGAGGAGACCACAGAGTGGCTAGGTGACATAATGTGGAGATGGCAGTAGCAGCAGCATCAGGAGGATACCACAGAGTGGCAAGGTGACATAGTTTGGAGATGGCAGCAGCAGCTGCATCAGGAGACCACAAAGTGGTCTCCTCCACATTTGGGTGGACAGGCAGTATCTATGGCCCCATGTC
Organism: Bufotes viridis; assembly: GCA_033119425.1. Taxonomy (NCBI): domain Eukaryota; kingdom Metazoa; phylum Chordata; class Amphibia; order Anura; family Bufonidae; genus Bufotes; species Bufotes viridis. Next base: position 11,868 of record JAKVIS010004543.1, read on the forward strand.
GCACTAAACACCTGCTCTGATGCCACACTACTGGCCATGCAGGACAGCTTTTCCAGGGCAAACTCTGCTAGTTGTGGCCACAAATCTAGTTTGGCTACCCAGTAGTCCAGCGGATCTTCAATGTGGGGTGGCAGGGTGCAGTCCAAATATGCTATCGCCTGCTGGTTCAGGTCCTGCTCCAGGTCTACCTGCTGCTGCTTTTGATGAGTAGTTTCTTCACTATGCGGGTGAAGAAAGCTACTCATCAGCGACTGTAGACTGAGGCTGCTGCTGATGGAGCTGGTACTGCTCCTGCCACCCACCCCTTCCCAGCAGCCATGGCAGTGGAACATAAGCGCAGAGGGCCCCCCTGGTCACACCTGTGAGAGGATGGACAATGATCCATAGGTAGGGGCCAACTGCCAATATAGGATGTCTCTGTAGTAGTTCAGTTTGTCCTCCCTCTCGGTGGGTGTAAAAAAGGCCCCCATTCTGGACTGGTAGCAAGGGTCCAACAAGGTGGAGAGACAGAAGTCATCCGTCTGCTGAATGGTGACAATTCGTCTGTCACTACGCAAGCGAGCATGCATTGTGCCATTTGTGAAAGTGACTCGGGGCCCTCTGTCTCACCTTCCTCATCACCCTGTAGCTCCTCTGGCTGCTCCTGCTCCTCATGTCCTGTCAGCTGAGGAGAAAAACCACCCATTTGGCTACACATTGCCTGTGTTCCAATGTCCTCCTCCTCCTCCTCTTCCAGTTTAGCCCCCACAGGGCTCATGTGGCCATGAGATCAAAGCACCATGTCTCCTGTCTCCTGACCAGCCATTGTTATCACCATCTGTTCCAGGATATGAAGCAGTGGAATGACGTCGTTCATACAGTAGTCCTGGTGACTGACAAATAACATGGCGTCCTCAAAGGGCCTGAGCAAACGGCAGGTGTGACGCATGAGCTGCCACTGGCTGACATCGAAGTTACACAGGGGAGTACTCTTATCCGCTTGGATCATCAAGAAATCGTTGATGGCCTTTCTCTGTTCGTATATTCGGTCCAAAATATGGAGGGTGGAATTCCAACAGGTGGAAATGTCACATATCAGCCTTTGTTGGGGGATGCCGTTCTGCCGCTGCAGCTCAAGGAGGGTGTGCTTTGTGGTGTACGAGTGGCAGAAGTGCATGCAGAGTTTCCTGGCCATTTTTATGATGTCTTGAAGATGGGTGGAAGAATTCAGGAAACACTTGACCACCAGATTGAACACGTGTGCCATGCAGGGCGCATGGCTCAGCCTTCCTTGATGCAGCACAGACACCATGTTCTTTCCGTTGTCGGTCAGAATGGTTCTGATTTTCAGTTGTCGCGGAGAAAGCCAGGATTCGATTTCTTGATGCATCACATGGAGCAGTTGCTCCCCTGTGTGGCTCCGTTCGCCAAAGCAAACCAGGTGCAGAACAGCTTGACACCGTCTAGCCCTGCACATGTGGTATGCTGGAGGGGCACTATGACGCTTTCAACAGAAATCACTGCAACAGTGCATTGCGTATATATATTTTTATTTTCTTACTGCAATACGCACCTATGCCCTTTCACCAGAAATAACTGCAGAAGTGACCCGAGAATATATATTTCCTGTTTAACGGAAAAAAGCCATTATACGCTTTTACCAGAAAACAATTAAAGAGTGAAGTGCGTATATATTTTTCTTGCAGTACTGAAACACGAGCCTATACGCTTTCACCAGAAATAACTGCAACAGTGCAGTGCGTATATTGTGGGGAGTCGCTCTGGTAGACAGCGGTGCGGGTGCAGTACCGAGGCAAAACAAAGAGTCCAGGATGTGCAATAAACAGTGTTTTATTCACACTGACACAAAAATACACAGCAAACAGTCTTTCGGTGGTAATTCACACATGTCAGAAACAAGGAGGCAAAACAAAACAGGCCAACATAGGTTCAGTCACCTGGGAGGTGTAGGTGCAG
>JAKVIS010004544.1:0-13824 GCA_033119425.1 Bufotes viridis
TTAGGGGGTCGGCTTATACTCGGGTCGGCTTATACTCGAGTATATACGGTAATTTTTTAATTTTTCTCTGCTCCTCCAGCAGATCATCGATGTCCTTAAGATGAGCCTCCTCCATGGCTCGCATTTGGTGGGAGAACTGCATCTTGAGCTGCCTCATCTTCCTGGTTTGCTGCTCCTGAACTGCTGCATTCGCAGCTGGTGCTTCCTTCCCATTGTTTTTATTTTTTTAACATGATGTTGTCAGCTGTAAAATAAATGAAATAAAATTTGGAAATGTACATTAAAATACAATCATTAATTGTTATATAAAGCTGAGATGATATTTTTTTCTTGAAATCTGTTATATATTGGTTTAGGTAGGATTAATAATAGTTCCTTTTAGTTTTGGGTTATTGACTTAGTAGTTACGTTAATGGTTTTGATGTTGATCAATTACTTTTTAGTGTTTATTTTTATATTACTGTTATGTGTTGTACTTTATTTGTTGCCTGTTTTATTATATTTTCTTCATTTAAAAAAATAATATAGTTTGTTAAAATATATTCTTAGAAAAATTTATATATTGCATGCTTGTTATATCGTACTTCCAAAAATGGATGTGGCAGTTAGATACGTTATGGAAATCAGTACTCCCACCCGTAACATTAGCTTTCTGGGACACTGAATAAATAAAAATATCCACATCATCCATTTACCTTCTTGTCGGGGGTAGTGACCATCTCCTCTTCTGCCTCCTCAGAGTCATCACCCTCCTCCACTGCAGCAGGTGGGCTATGGGCCCGATAGCCTGATGGTCCTGCCTCTTCCTGCTCCTCCTCGTCCGAGTGGTCTGTCTCCTCCTCCACCTCCACCGCCTTCTTCTTTTTAGAGAGCTTGGCTCTCACTTTGGGAAGCGGAGCATCTGTAATGATGATGACCAAATTTTTAAAAATGCCAAGATAAACAAGTAAAGCCAAATTACAGTTAAAGGTACACAAATTAATCTATGGTAGTGTCTGGATGGCATAATAATTAACTACACCTATCTTTCTTCTCCTTTTGGCTTAGATCAAGTGTAGTATCATCAGTGTCTGCCTTGACCTGCCGGACCAGGACCCTGTGGGTACCCCCTGCACTCTGCCTTTGAGCATCGTTGATTAAGTTCAGCTTCAACTCACTGCTGCTATTGGGTGTTGGGCCACTCCCCAGGGAACAAGAGTGATTCGAGTCTATGACTTCATTTGGGCATGTGGCCTAATTGTCCTGATCGATGCTTGTTGTCTACACTCGTCCAGACGTGCGAGGAGTTTGGACAAGCTTCAGGGGCCAAAGTCAACTGTGTAAAGTCAAAAACATATGTGGCCCAGAAAGAGGTCTCATATTGCCACCTTTAGCACCCTTTCCCATCAGTTCAACACCACTGTACTAAGTGATTTATTGTAAAGGGTTAAAAATACTTATTTCTCTCACCAACATATTGTTATCTATCTGCTGAGTTATGCAAATAAGTATTGTACCTGGAAAAGATTTATCTCGGATCTTAGTGATCAGATCCATCCTGTGGCGCTTCAGATCTGACCACTTTTTAGAATCGCATCCTTCCGATGAGTGCACCCATGCTTCTGCCACAGATGGAAAGCAATTCTCCGCACTATGGCATGCTTTTCGCCCCTTGACCTTCTGCGGTCGTACCCCTTCTCCAACATTTCCTGCAAGATAACAATTAAATCATGTAATCCCACAGTTCTAAAATACAATTATTAGTTATCATAGTCATAAGAACCATCAAAAATAACATTTAATATCAAAACAGTCAAAGAGTAGAACATCGCCATCCCTTTAAAAGTGACTTGAACATTGCCGCCCCTTTAAAAGTGACTTGAACACTGCAGCCCCTTTAAAAGTGACTTGAACATCGCCATCCCTTTAAAACTGACTTGAACATCGGCATCCCTTTAAAAGTGAATTGAACATTGCGATCCCTTTAAAAGTGACTTGAATATTGCCGCCCCTTTAAAAGTCACTTGAACATCGCCATCCCTTTAAAAGTGACTTGAACATTGCGATCCCTTTAAAAGTGACTTGAATATTGCCGCCCCTTTAAAAGTGACTTGAACATCGCCATCCCTTTAAAAGTGACTTGAACATCGTCATCCCTTTAAAAGTGACTTGAACATTGCCACCCCTTTAACAGTGTCTTTCACTAATCACTCATGTAGTTGTGCAGTCTGCTAAAGCCTGTGATGAGTTTATGTCACCAAGCAGTAGGACATGTGACAGTGTAAGGCAGTTATGAGATCAGTGAAGGCCTGCAGGCTTCTTGGCTAATAAAAATCATTAATAAATAAGTTTAAATCACATTACTGAATTACACACTAACTAAGTTCAATTACTTTTTACTTACAGTTATTAAGAAATCCAGCTCTTCTTTAGAGAAATTACTTTTCGCCATAATCGCTGGGACAGTCACCAATCTCCACTCTCGTCTCTCTCGATCCGATCCGAGGTAACGCACACACGTACAGACGCACGTACACGATTCTTGAAAAGTTGTATTATCGCGATAATAAAACTAACAGTGTAAAGTTGACTGTATTGCTCTAAGTTATATTCGCGTACGAATGTAACTTCTATTACAGCACACCAATACTAAAACTGACTAAGTGACAGCTTTAAGTTCTATTCGAACGCGATTATGCGATTATTATATATCTGCTTAATCGCATTGCCGTTTCAACTTAGCATTGCTAATTCTAAATAATTCCATCCATATTCTTTAACTTACTGACTCAGTAAGTTAACGATATGGATGGAATTATTTAGCAATGCTAAGTTGAAATCGCAATGCGATTAAGCAAATATATAAGAATCGCATTGCAATTTCAACTTAATTCTCAGATCCGACAGTACATTCTACTGGAGGAGGCGTTCCCATGGTGATCGTTAGCTCAAAGTTGTAATCGCAATGCGTTTATTGCGGTATATTATCCCTCTGGGTGTCTTTTACAGGTTAATTTTTATTTATTTTATTTTATTTTAATTTATTTCCCTATCTACATTTGTTTGCAGGGGATTTACCTACATTTTGCTGCCTTTTGCAGCCCTCTAGCCCTTTCCGGGAGTCTTTTACAGGCTTTTTAGTGCCCAAAAGTTCGGGTCCCCATTGACTTCTATGGGGTTCGGGTTCGGGATGAAGTTCGGGTTGAGTTCGGATCACGAACCCGGACATTTTCCGGAAGTTCGGCCTAACCTCTCGAACCCGAACATTCAGGTGTTCGCTCATCTCTAGAGACTGTGTGTTGAAGCTTTCTCTAATGTTGACTATCTTTTGTTCCTGCTCTTCCTGTGCCACCATAATCTGGTCTGACTGGACCCTTTCCTTTTACACTGCTCCTTGGTCAGCTAGGGTGTTTCCTCTGGCCTCAGCAGTGTCAGCTCGCGTATGGGCCTGTACCTTGATCACTGCCACTTGGGTGGGCAGGAGTACTGCTGCTGTTAGAGCTGCTACTGCTGAAGCATTCTTGATTGGACTTCCTGCGGCTGTGATGTAATCCCGAGCTTTCCATATTGCTCCAAAGTCATGAACCACTCCAAAGGCATATCTAGAGTCTGTGTAGATATTGGCGGTAGAGTCTTTTGACATCAGGCAGGCTTCAGTGAGGGCAATCAGTTCAGCCTCCTGTGCTGACTGGTCTGAGTGCAATTGTCTTGCACACAGCACCTCATGCTCACTAGTGACCGCCATGCCTGTATGGAACTTCCCTTTGTCATCGGCATACCTTGAGCCGTCCACAAAGAGAGTCCAATGTGGGTTTGTCAGAGGAGTGTCTTGGACTGATGGTGGTGTCCCTACTTCAATTTGTGATGCAATCATGATCTGGTGCCTTGTAAAGAGAGTCGATTGAGGTCCATAGGTCCATAGTTCTCTCATAGATCCTCTTCAGCATGTAAATCAATAAAATCTTCAGAATCTCCAGCAGAGGCGGCTCTTCCATTAGGCCACTTAAGCCGCCGCCTAAGGCCTCGCGCTGGTGGGGGCCTCGCTCTGGCTCCCACCGACCCCCTTAGAACCATCCTATTTTTTAAATCTCTCAGGGCCGCACCGCCGATCACCACAGGCGGCACGGCCCTGGTTCCAATTAGTGGGCGGCAGTAGGAGATGAGCGCTTCCATTGTGACGTGTTCATCTCCATAGTCATCTGTATCGCCGTCCTCAGGACAACGATACAGATGGCTGTGCTGCGGGGCAGGGGAGGGATAGGCGTCTCCCTTCCCTGTTCTTCTGATAGGCTGCAGGCACAAGTGTCGGCAGCTTATCAGAGGCTGGCACAGGCGGCGTGATGATGTCATTATCATCACACCGCCTGAGCCGGGCAGCACAGAGTCAGGGGACACAGGCCGGAAGAGGCCTGCATCGCATCGCTGCCTGACTCAGGTAAGTATAAGTGTTTGTTTGTTTTTTTTAGATGGCACAACACCTGGGGCATTTCCTACTGGCCCATTATTTGGGAGCATATTTCACTGGCCCATTTTGGGGGGTGGCACTATGGAGCATCTGGGGGTTCTAAATGGGCATTTTTTTATTGGCACAAGATTGGGGGCACTATAGGGAAGAGCGGCCCTATAGGGCATTAGGTGGCACTGTAGGCGCATTATTTTGGGGCAGTATGGAGGAGTGGAGCACTATGGGGGCATTTGGGGGCTCTAAAAGGGACCTTTTTTTCTGGAACATGGGAGGCACTGTAGGGGAGAGCAGCACTATGGGGCATATGGTGGCACTATATGGGCATTATTTGGGGGCACTATGGGGGAGTGGAGCACTATGGGGGCATCTGTGGGCTCTAAAGGGGAATTTTTACTGGCACATTATAGGGGGCACAATGGCATCTGGCACTAAGGGAGCATTTTTTACTGCCACATTTTGGGAGGAGTTCTATGGGAGAGCAGCACTATAGGGCATCTGGTGGCACTATAGGGGGATTTTTAATGGCACATTATGGGGAGAGAAGCACTATGGGGGCATCTGGTGGCTCTAAAGGGACGTTTTTTTTACTGGCACATTATAGGGGGCACTATAGCATCTGGCACTAAGGGGGCATTTTTACTGGCACATGGGAGGAACTGTAGGGGAGAGCACTTGTGTATCTGAGTCTTCCATAGAGATACATGGAGGGGGAGTGTTGACCACACCAAAGCTCCGTGCGGTGGTTGACACAGCTTATTTCTTGAGGACTGAGCCGGGGCGCCGTACAGGAGATCACGAGCATCCCAACGATCTTTGTGGGGGCCTAACATTCGAGTTTTGCCTAAGGCCTCACAAAGTCTAGAGCCGCCTCTGATCTCCAGTATACTACCCCCTTGGAAGAGGAAGCAGTGCAGCAGGGTTGAGGATGTGGCATCTCTGAATAGTGATATTATCTGGCAGGAGCAGACTACACTGGAGCCAGAGGTAGTGCTGTGCAGTGAGGTGTTTAGGTTGTGTCTGCTCGAGGATGGCAGAAATGTCATGGGGAGCCAGAATAGTGAGGGGGTGACCTAGCACAATGTCAGATGTGATGTCCTGAAGAGAGCTGGCAGCATGGATGGCTCTGACACAGGAAGGGGAGGCTCTGGCTACGGGGTCAATGCTCTTAGAATAGTAACCCAGGGGTCTATTGCGACCACCATGAGTTTGAGTATGGACTCCAGTCGCGTGGCCCTGACGTTCTGTGATATACAGTCGGAAAGGAAGGTTGTAGTTGGGGATGTCAAGTGCAGGGGCAGATTCAATGGCGGCCTTCAATGTTTCAAAGGCTTCTCCGGCCTCCATTGTTATCTGGAAAGAAGTAGTAGCATTGCCGGGTATGCAGTCATATAGGGGCTGCATTAGGACTGAAGCATCAGGGATCCAGGGTCTGCAGTAGGAGATAAGTCCCAGAAAGGTTTGCAGCTGATGAGGGGTCTCTGGGAGTTGGATGTCAGAAATGACCTTTTTCCTGGCATCAGTGAGGTGCTTGATAGTTTGAGAGATACAATGACCCAGGATGACAACTTTGGGGAGACACAGCTGCAATTTGGCTTGTGATACTCGACAGCAGGGCCTGGCCGACACAGAGGCTGAGGAGGCTCCAGCCTCAGGGCGCTCCAGCCTCAGGGCGCAGGCAGGGGCCGGCCAGAGGGAGAGGGACTGACAGGGGGGAACCGCTCAGCGCTCCATCCTGTCATTCCCTGATTGTAGCGTGACCGAGCTCTGTCCGGTCCGTAGGTACAGAGAGCATCATTCTCCATACACACAATGAGAAAGTGAAAACAGAATATTAAAAATGTTTGTAAATTTGTTCAAAAGGAGAAACAAAAGTTTTGCATGGACATAAGTATTTAAATCCGTTTCTATGACACTTGATATTTAGCTCGTGACACCTCCCATTTCTCTTGATCATATTTGGAGTGGAGTCCACCTATGATAAATTCAGTTGATTGGACATATTTTGGAAAGACACAGACCTATCTATAGAAGATTTCACAGCTGACGATGCATATCAGAGCAAAAACAAGACAGGACTAAAGAACTAACTGTAGAGCTCAGAGACAGAATTGTGTGGAGGCAAAGATCTGGAGAAGGGTACAAAATAATTTATATTGCACTGAAAGTTCCTAAGAGCACAGTGGCTTCCTTAATTCTTAAATGTAAGAAATTAAAACCAGGACTCTTCCTAGAGCTGGCCACCCCACCAAAATAATTAATCAGGAGAGAAGGGCTTTGAAAAGAGATGAAACACTAAAAACAATGGCGGAATTGTGTTGCTTTGTTGCACCCCCTCCCCCTCCCAAATTTATTTTTTAATTATACAATTCATCTAATGTACTGCAAATGGTGTCATTAAAAATATATCTGTAAAGAATAAATCAAGGCAACTGGACATCTGGTAATTTGGTCATTATACCCAGCATGGGGTCAAAGGTGTTGATTCCATAGTCCTAATTGGAGTCAGTAGGTGATAATGACCTCCCAGAAAAAGGTGTCAAGACAGCATTGTAAGTGGCAGACAATAGATGTTTATACACCCCCCCCCCACCCCCGCCTCTATTCAAGCTTGGCTTCTCCATTTTTACTTAGATGGCCTACTTCACACCTCATTTGTACAGTGGCACTGATGAAGGGGTCATATACTTAAACCCCGAATAGCGTTTGGTGAATATTTCCCCGATTATGGAATCTACACTGTAAAAGAAAGTCTAGCCTGGTGTGAAATTGCAAAGTACGGACATTCGCGCGAACGACTGACTCTGCACACGGAGGTGTATACTCCGCAAGGCTACACGTGCAAGACAAAGTCACCGTACATCGGATTGCTCTTGAGATCGTGTAAAGTATACTCTGGAGGAGGAGATCACGTAGAGGGCATTATCATCACACCGGTAAGACTGTTCCTGACTACAGTAAATGATCGCGATCGCATATATTTAATAGAGCGGGACGCCGCTCTTACTATACACTGGAGGCGGGACGCCGCTTTCCCAGTGAATGAACTTGGACTGCTGGCTGGATACTATTCAATGTTCTATAGGATCCTTTTTATATTGGAACTTTTATATCACAACTTTCCAATATGGTCTATTTCTGACCATCTATTATTTTTGATGGTCCGGACCATTCTGAGACTTTGAGATATAGGCTACCCGCAATTTGTATGTGAGGATTATTGTCCATGGGACTTGCTGCTTTTATGTAATTATATTTATATGTTTCTACCCCATGTTATGAGATTTTATAAGGTCAAATAAACTTTCCATATTAGTCGATATTCTGGAGTGTGCCCCCACTCTTTACTATTCTACTTATATCCACTAGATAGATTTGGTGTATCTATCGGTGGGTGAGAGCCTCTCCCTCGGGTATTTCATAGTTTTAATGCGGCATATAAATACCAGTTTTTTCTAGACATAAAAAATATAACTCACTCTGCATAAAACAAGCTCTCCTACAGCTATGTTAAAAAAACATAAAAATAAAAAAGTTATGGCTTTTGAAATGTGGAGGAAAAAAATTATAAAAAAACACACAGAATATTAAAATTGCCTGCGTCATTACAGGACTTAACATTTTTCCTGGTGTTTTATGCTGTGTGTGTTTTAGCCAAAAGTGCCACAGATGTTTGCTGAAAATCAATAGGGAATATGAAAGTGTGTTTTTATGGCTTTTTTTGTTTTCAAAACAATAGGTAAAAAAAAGTCTGAATTCCATGCATATTTTTAACAAACATCCCAAAAATCCTAATGCAAGTCCTTTGGCTGACTGACCTCTGTCTATCTACTTATCTATTAGATGTTTTAAGGTAAACATATTCTTATTGCAGTCTATGGTATGAGCGATCAGAAGACCGTGCATACAAGTCACCTAAGGGGGACTAAAAAGTATTGCGAGAAATGTAAAAAAATTGTTCTTAAAAATAGACAGAATGGCCAGACAGAATGCAAAACGGAAGCCTTTAAGTGGCATTCCGTTTTGATCCATCCTAATAGAAGTCTATGGGCAAGCATAACGGATCCATCTGGGTTCTGAAGTCGGAACGGAAGTCCTGTCCATTTTTAGTGCATAGTGAATGCTGTAAAAACATTTTTTTTTTCGCTTCACCCCTCAAATTTTTTTTTCCTGTTTTCCAATGCAAACTACGGTAAATTAAATGACACCATTAAAAATACAACTTGTCTGTCAAAAAAATAAGCCCTCATATGGCTACATAAACAGCAAATTTAAAACGTTATGGCTCTTTGAATGTAGGGAGTTAAAAATAAGTGTCCTTAAGGGGCTAAAACATGTGTAACCTTAAAGGTGGTTGCACAGAAAATAAAAATGTTTCCAAAAGGCCAGAGAGCTATTTAAAGCTGCATATGGTTCAGCACTGCCACGCACTGGTGTAGCTATAGGGGTCGCAGTTATGACTGGGCCCTAAAGCCAATTGGGCCCACAGGGCCCCCATGCCAGTGGCACTGTATTTATCCCTTTATAAGATGCAGTGCATCTTATAAAAGGAATGCTAGTGAGCCCTTCCATTATGGAAGCGCTCACTAGTATGCAGGAGGTGGGGGAGTGAATCACTGTACTGACCCCTCCTCCCTGCTTGCTCTTCTTAGGGCCAATGCTGCTGTGTCCTGGCTGCCTACAGCATCAAGTCAGTTATGTGACTGTGCAGTGCGGGCCCCGAGAAGACAAGAGTCTGGGAGCCGCCGGACGTGGAGATTGGCAGTGGAGCGGAAGAGGTAAGTTTATTTATTTTAAAGTCTGATCTGAGGTCTGATTTGGGGGTCTGAAAGGTCTAATTGGGATCTGAGAGGTTTAATCAGGGTCTGGTCTGAGGTCTGATATGAGAAGGGTCTGGAGGTCTAATAGGGGTCTTATCTGAGGTCTGATATTGGGGGCACTGAGTGGTCTAATGGGGTCTGATCCAAGGTCTGATATTGTGGGGTCTGGAGGTCTAATGGGTGTCTGATCTGAGGTCTTATATTTGGGCGGGCACTCTGATATGGAGGTCTAATGGAGGTCTGGTCTGAGGTCTAATATGGGGGGGTCTGACATTCAGGTCTACTGGGGGTCCACTCTGAGGTCTGACATCGGGGAGTCTGACATGGAGGTCTATTGGGCGGTCTGATCTGAGGTCTGATATAGGGGTCTGATCTGAGGTCTGATACATGGGGGGTCTGAGAGGTCTAATGGGGGTCTGGTCTGAGGTCTGAGATGGGGGTTTCTAACATGGAAGTCTGATCTGAGGTCTGAAACTGGGGTCTGATATGGGGTCTGACATAGAGGTCTAAAGGTAGTCTGGTCTAACATGAGGGTGATCTCCCCTGAGGTTTGCTATGGGGACCTGATCTAAGGATCTGATATGGCGGTCTGATTTGAGGTCTAATATGGGGGTCTGATTTGAGGTCTGATATGGGGGTCTGATCTGAAAGTTAAGGGGCTATTTATTGTACTGGCACACAATATAAGGGGGTATTTTTTGTACTGGTGTGGTACTAGCATTTTCAGGGGGACTGTTTCTGCAATATACTATTGGTGAGCATAGCAGGCACCTTATTGGGGGTAGCAGGATCGTGAAAGAATGATGGAAAAGTAGGAAACTAAAATGTCTGTTTGTTAAACTCTGCAGGGAGAAGAGATGTCTGAAAGAAATCATCATGGTGGTCTGTTCTGAAAGGAGGAAAGAGAATATCCACATCAGAGGAGACGCCACTGGATGTAAGAGGTATGTGGGGCTGTATTACCCTTTATGTTCTGTAATGATGTATGTAATGTTTTCCAAGTATTTAAAACCTACAAAATACCTCAAGGTAAACCACCAAACATCTTATGCAACTGGTATAATAATAATATTGAAAAAGATACTGCGATAGTATGTAAAATACCACTATAAATTTTATTAAATATACACAAAAAATAAATGAACCGGAGACAAAGTAACCACTGAACAGCCTAATAAATATCAGGCTAGCACCCAGAGATTGATATCGGGTGAGTACAACAAGTCAGCAAAAATCTTATATATATAAAGTTTTATAAGAAAGAAGGAACCTGACTCAGAGTGGTGAAAATAAAGCATGTAGGACGAATCATCAACACAACCTGAATAAGGTACATGTGGGATATAGTATCAGAAAAAAGGCACAAATGTCCTGTTAGACAATAGACCTATGATCCGAAAGTAACAGACACCACTGAGAGTACAGGTTAAGAACAAATAGAAAAGGAAACAACATTAGCCATTTTGCGGCTAGTGTAACACCCGATAACGCGACACCTCGACGCGCGTTTTACCGTTTAGGCTTCGTCAGGAGGCTGACTGCTATGGTCTGAAGCATGACTTAAAAAGTCAAAGACTCATCTATGGCTAATAATTGAACGCATCAGCGCCATGATGTAGGAAGAGCATCACAACATCGCGCAACCCGTCATCACATGTCGGACGCCAGACACGGCCAGCGCACGTGTTGTGATGCTCTTCCTACATCATGGCGCTGATGCGTAATGTTGTTACCTTTTCTATTTGTTCTTAACTTGTCATCTCAGTGGTGTCTGTTACTTTCGGATTATAGGTCTATTGTCTAACAGGACATTTGTGCCTTTTTTCTGATACTTTATCCCACATGTACCTTATTCAGGTTGTGTTGTAACGACTAAGGACAAGACTGTCCAAAAACGCGTAAACTACCAGCCATTGTGTGAACACGATTGTATACTGAACCCCGAATAAAGGAAGCTTTTACTGCACAATCAGGTGCCGGAACCATTCCTTTCTTTTCCTGATTGCGGCAAGCACTTCTCTTCAGATTCCGAGCACCGGGGATATGGCTGTCCTGGACGGGTGAGCTGGACTTTTGCACATGTTATATTTATTTTCACCACTCTGAGTCAGGTTGCTCTTTTCTTATAGAACTTTACATATATATAAGATTTTTGCTGACTTGTTGTACTCACCCGATATCAATCTCTGGGTGCTAGCCTGATATTTATTAGGCTGTTCAGTGGTTACTTTGTCTCCGGTTCATTTATTTTTTGTGTATATTTAATAGAATTTATAGTGGTATTTTACATACTATTGCAGTATCTTTTTTTGATTGGCACTGGTCGAGTTTCAGTTTTGTCGTCAATGTTTTCCAAGTATGTCTTTAAAGGAGTTGTCCGTTTTTTTTAGTTTTTTTTCCATATGAGTGCTGCTTTCTCTTCTCTGTTTACCTGCTCACCACTGCAATTGCTGTGTCAGCAGGTAAACAGAACAGAGAAAGCAGAACTCATGTGAGCACTACCTTCTCTTCAAACAGTTGATCGGTGGGGGTGCCCGGGGTCGGACCCCAGCTGATCTAATGTTGATGACCTATGCTGAAGATAGGTCATCAGTAGTAAAAAGAGAACAACCCCTTTAACAGTAGGTCTGGAGGAAATGGGTTAGGTTGAGAATTTGGCATGGAGGGGGGGGGGGTGCATTTCAATTTTTACCTCAGGCAGCAGAAAGGCTAGGTGCACCCCTGCCACTTGCCACAAAGCACTGATGAAAGGAAAGGTGGGGCCCAAGCTGATCTCTTGCACCAGGACCCATGAGCCTTTAGCCACGTCCCTGTTTGCACAGTTCTGGTCCCTGCTGGTCACAATCTACTTCAAGGCAGCAGTTAAATGCCACCTGGCTGAGACAGGCCAACACAATTGTGATTGACCAAGGAGCATTTCCTGTGTTTCGAGATGGGACCAGGAAGGAGAAACCAGCGAGGCCACTTTAATGACTAATGTAAAAAATGAAAACCATACATCATATAGTACATGATAATCCCTTTCTAACAAAACTAGATCCAGAGATCTCCCCATTCATTACTCTGCTAGATTTATATCAAGCTGAAAGCTCAAAGGGATTGTCTATTCTGAGGCAGCTAAGGGGGTGTGTCCATGATCTCCCTATCACAACTTAGGAGGCAGTTGAACGATTAAACTGAGCATTTGCGGCCTTCTCAGTGAGCAGGACAAAGAACAAAAAAAATGAACAAACAGCAGGTGGCGCTATACAGATACATTTTTTTGAATATCTCAGTGGCTATAATAATTTTAAATTACATGCAATTACAAAAGTATTCAGATCCAGGTGCTGGTTTGAAAACTGTAGAATATTTTTCATGGGACAACCCCTTTAAGCATAAGAACATGAGTTTCACACTGGACAACCCTTTAACCCCTTCAGGACACATGACGTACCGTACGGCATGTTTCCCGAATCCTTAAGGACATATGACGTACCGGTATGTCATGAGTAGCTCCGATCACTGCTGCTCAGCCAGCAGTGATCGGAACAAGTTACCTGCTGAAATCATTCAGCAGGTACCTTGTTACAATGCTGAGGGGGGTCCTGTAATCCCCCGTATCGGCGATCGCTGCAAACCGCAGGTCAATTCAGACCTGCGGTTTGCAGCTCTTTTCGCGATCTCTGATCCCCGCGATCTGTGACCGCGGGGATCAGTCTAAATGCCCCCAAAGTTATAAATTTTAACCCCCCCTGCAGCCCCCATCATATTGTGGCTGCGGGAGTGCAGGGGGGGGTGGTTGTGGGTGGCGGGAGACTGTGCTGGAGGCAGTCGGTGCGGCAGGCGGGATTGCAATAGTGATACCCCACCCTCCTCCTCTGTATTCTCCCCTGGTGTCTAGTGGATCTATCAGAGTGTCAGCACATTGCTGACACTCTGATAGAAACGGCTGGCACCTGTGCTTGATCAGATGCCAGCCGTGTAACCCCTTCCATACTGCGGTCCGTACGGACCGTGGTTTGGAAGGGGCTAACAGGGAGGGAGCTCCCTCGGTCTCCCATCGGGGGCTGCTGTGCCTTGCAGCCCCCGACAGGATGAGATCGCAGAGGAGGGAGCCCCCTCCCTCCCTTCTCATCGCCCGGTGCTCTGTAATGGCAGCAGGGTGCTTTTAGAAGCGTCCTGCTCTCCATGGTGCTGAAAGTCTGAATAGACCTGCTAAAGGTCTATTCAGACTTTGTAAAGTGAAAAATACAGCACAGTGCACTGTATAGTGTACTGTACTGTATTATACAGACACCAGATCCACTGGATCTACAAGAACAAGTGGGTCTGGGTAAAAAAAAAAGCGTAAAAAAGTGAAAAAAAATGTAAAAATGAAAAAAACACATATCACTGAATAAAAATTTAAAAAATAAAATACACTACACATATTAGGTATAGCCGTGTCTGTAAAAACCTGCTCTATAAAAATATCACATGACTGAACCCCTCAGATGAACGCCCCCAAAAAAGAGGTGTAAATAAGCCATTTTTGGCACCTTACATCACTAAAAGTGTAATATAAAGCGATCAAAAAGGTGT
>JAKVIS010004545.1:0-13929 GCA_033119425.1 Bufotes viridis
CATGTTATGGCTTCTGTCTACATGAAGGTGTGTTTTACCACTTCTATCAAATAACACCTGCAAGTTCTGTCTTCCTCTCTTTGCAGGAAGGTGTTTGACTTGGACGGTAGTTGGGCTGAGCTTGGCCACGTCCTCTCCCAGCAACAGGCTCCTGCTTTACGACCATGCCCACGTCCCTTATTTGATGTTCTCATTATTTTGCATTCACCCACCAAGCTGAAAGATTGGTCTCTCTCAGTGTCACTTTACCTGCTAGTCGACAATTACCTTCGCTAAGGCAGTGCTCGGTGTCATAAAAATGCTCTGTGGACCCAGAATAATGTTTTTGGACCCAAAATACACTGATTCTCAATTCTGTATGCGAGAAATGTAAAAATTTTCCAGTTCACTTTATGCCAAGTGGTTTTGTGGAACAAGAACAAGTATTTTGTAATAAAATACAGAAAGTAGCATTTCACTGCTTGTAAGTGAAATTAATTATTTATCGCGGATGCACAACTGTTTTTACGGCTAAACACAGCTTTCAATAAAACCCCAAAATGCAGTTTTAACTGCTGTACTTTAAAAGTAGATATTTATTCTATGTATGGACACCAATTTGGGGACCCAGAACACAGATTTGGTCACCAAAATTCTAAATGCAGTATTGAACTGCTATATATTGGAAATAATTATTTAAGCGACGGATCACAACAGTTTTTGGCCTAAAACACAGCTTTTTCAAGAAAAACCCCAAAATACAGTTTTTAACTGCTGTACTTTAAAAGTAGATATGTATACTATGTATGGACACTAGATTTGAGGACCCAGAACACAGATTTTGTCACCAAAATTCAAGAATGGAGTATTTGACTGTTATAAATTGGAATGCACAACAGTTTTTCGGCCTAAAACACAGCTTTTCCATTAAAACCCCAAAATGCAGTTTTAACTGCTGTGCATTAACCTCTTAAGGACACAGGACGTGCCGGTGCGTCCTGATGTCCGAATGTAAGAA
Source organism: Bufotes viridis (assembly GCA_033119425.1). Classification (NCBI taxonomy): domain Eukaryota; kingdom Metazoa; phylum Chordata; class Amphibia; order Anura; family Bufonidae; genus Bufotes; species Bufotes viridis. The sequence continues at coordinate 998 of JAKVIS010004545.1, forward strand.
CACAGGAAGTACTGGTACGTCTTGTGTATTAGTGTTATGCGCCCAATCCGGGTGTGATAGCAACATGGTTCCTACTGATATAGTTCAGTAGGAACCATGTTCTAATCTCGAGGGTCCTGTAGCCCCCACTCCCCATATTAGCGATGCAGCAAACCGCCGTCGATTCCAGACCTGCGGTTTTGCTGCGTTCCGGTCCATTCGGGTCCCCAGTGATCCGATGAACCGGAAGAGAGCATTGTCGGTGGTGTGAAAACACACCGCCAATCACCGTCCTTGGATTGGGGGCAGTGGCGGCGTTGTTGACGTTGCTGTACCTTGATTGGCCTGCCGCGGCGGCTAAAAGTTCAAATTATGGCCAAATACGGTATAAAATACGGCCAGTCATTGATCACCTTGGGGCCAAATTTGTGGAGGCCTATGTGCCTGGAAGGGAGGTCTGACAGTTGATGAGTCTCGTTGCTTTCAAGGGAGACTCAGTTTCCGCCAATACATTCCCTCTAAGCGAGCGAGGTATGGCGTCAAAATGTACAAAATTTGTGAGAGTACCTCAGGGTACACTTACAAATTTCATGTGCACAAGGGCGAGATTCCCGTATTGAACCCGCAGAATGTCCCCCACTCTGGGTGTTAGAGGAAGCTCATGTGGGACCTTTTGCACCCACTGCTGGTTAAGGGTTACCACTAGTGATGTCGCAAACATAAAATTTTCCGTTTGCGAACGAGCAAACGCGGACTTCTCGCAAATGTTCGCGAAGGTGCAAACAGTGCGAACCGCCATAGACTTCAATAGACAGGCGAATTTTAAAAACCAAAGGGACTCCTTCTGGTCACAATAGTGATGGAAAAGTTGTTTCAAGGGGACTAACACCTGGACTGTGGCATGCGGAGGAGATCCATGCCAAAACTCCCATGGAAAAATACCTAGTTGACACAGAGTGTGGTAGTTGTAATCGTAATGCTGATTAATACAGGTTATATTGATTGCATTGCGAATTCCAACTTAGAGCTGGAGTTCCTAATGGTTTGTATTGCTAGAAATTCTAGCAATGCACACGCATAAGAACAGCTCTAAGATTGAGTGCAATGCGATAATATAACTTGTATTAATCGCATTGGGATACAACTTAGATCTGTTCTAATGGTTGTATTGCTAGGAATATAGCGAAGATTGAGAATATAGTGCTATATTCTCAATCTTACGTTATATTCTAACAATACAACCATTAGAACTCAACTCTAAGTTAATTCTACAATGCGATTAATGCAGGCTATATTAATCGCATTGCGGAATTCAACTTACCACCTCTGCGTCCACTCGTAATTTTGCATGGGAGTTTTGCCATGGATCCCCTCGGCATGCCACAGTCCAGGCTGTTAACTGTAGGATACGGTGGTTTGGCCCAGCCTGGATCCATGCCCTGTGTAACCATGACAACGATCGCTGTTTGCCTCCCAGGCTGGAAGCAGTGGCCGCTGGGCCGTCTAAGGTGGCTCCGCCCATCCACACTTGGTCAATAAATAGGAGCCAGGTGCTGCACAGGGTGTTCCACTAATGGAGTGCGCACCCTGCCTGCTCCATTCACCACGAGGGCCTTAAGCTCCTAACTACCTGCAACTCTGAACCTCCAGGAGAAACCCTCACCTACCTTATCCCAGCTCCACCACTGCAGGATCCCTGCATGACTCCTAACAGCAAGTATCAGCCTGTCATTTTGTTCACTGACATTGCTCACTGAAAGGAAGGGACTCGCTGGTGACTATTAGTACTGCAGGCCTGGGATTTCTGAACGTTGCCTAGAGCTGTTATTCATGAACTTTAATCTGTACTCTGATTCCTAAAACGAACTTTCCTCACTATTAGTTTTACACTCTATCTTTAGTACGCGGTTATATGATTTTGTTACCCCCATACTCTCAGCTTAAGACTGAGAGAGCCGCCTGGGGTACACACTGAGCAGCCATAAAAGACTCCATCAACACTCAAGTAGTGTGACAGGAGTGGATGTCAAAGGACTCACGCAGTTGAGATCCTAACTGATCAATTTGGTGCGTTACATATTAGTGGAACCCTCATGGATCCAGCGGGCTCGCGCGGCACATGGTCGCCCTCACTGAGAGGGTGGAAACCCATAACGTGACCGTACAGAATCTCCAATTGGAAAATCAGGCGTTGCGAGATCTCGTCTCGTCGCGCACAGGACACCACCACGATGGACCGGAACCCAGGTCAGTCCACCTGAACTTTTCTCAGGAGACCGGAAGCAGTTCCGCGAATTCCTGAATGCGTGCAAGCTGATGTTTCAGTTACGCCCGGACCTATCCTACCGATAGGACCAAAGTACTCACCATGATCTCGTACCTCAGGGGAGGCCAGAGCATGGGCTAACACTCCTATTTAGAAAAGGAAGACCCGGTCTTGAATTCCTTTCCATAATTTCTTGAAACAATACTGGCCCTCCTTTCGAGGACCACAACAAGCAGCTGACTCATGGGACCGCCATTCGCACCCTAAAGCAAGGGAGGCGACCCGTTGAGGACTTTATTGCGGGAATACACTCGTTGGGCCCGTGAGACTGAATGGAATGATCTCACTCTTAGAAATCAGTTCCAGTCTCGGTCTATCTGAGGCCCTAGAAGGATGAGTTAGCCCGCGGAGAGCTGCCACATACACTCGACGCCTTGATGCAGAAGGTCACCACCATTGACAGGCGCTTAAGGAAGCGTAGGGCCGAGAGAGTCTCAGGGTTTACACCCACCCCGAGACAGACCAGCCCGGATCCTGTAGCAGAGATGATGGAGATTGGGGCAATTCGTTGGTCCTCTGACTGAGAGAGAAGACCCGGAGACGGAACCTCAACCTCTGCTTATACTGTGCGTCGGCTGACCATTCGGTTGATGGATGTCCTGCCATAAGAAAGAAACATGAAGGTAAAATGATGACGTTCTGTAACTTAGGCAGAAAAGATAACAACACAAGTGGTTACATTTATACGTCTCTTACCTTACAGTGGGACCAAAACCGAACTATCGTTGATGCAATGGTGGACCACGGGAGCTTCAGGGAATTTTATCGATAAGCATCTAGTAGAGAGAAATAAAATTCCCCATACAAGGAAAAGATGTATCGATATCCGTGAGTTTTATTGATGGTACAACCTCTAGACCTATCCATAGCCAGACTCAACCTTTTGGTGACAAGCGAAAATAACCACACAGAATTTTTATCCTTTGATGTCATACACTCCCCTTCGTTCCCCATCATTTAGGCTTGCCATGGCTCGGTTACATCAACCAGTTCTCCTATGGGAACAGGGAGAGTGGGTTTACCTCACGTTATTGCAGGAGACCTGTTTCCCTATTAAAACTCTCATGCATGTAGGGGTGAACCAGGTCCCTACCAATACTCAGAGTTTTCGGAGGTATTTAGTGCAAAGATGGCGGAAACCCTCCGCCCCATAGACCCTACGATTGCCCCATAGACCTGCTGCCGGGCAGTGAAATACCCACAGGAAGAATCTACCCATTGGCACAACCAGAACTTGACCATCTCAAACAGTATCTCGAGAGAGCTTAGGAAGGGATTCATTGACCTTCAACCTCCCCTGCAGCCGCTCAGGTATGTTCTTCGTAAGGAACAAAGACTTGAGCCTCAGACCCATCATTGATTACAGAGCATTAAATAAAATAACAATCAAAAGCCGGTACCCCCTGCCGCTAATATCCGAGCTTATTGAAAGACTTCAGACATCAACTATCTACACTAAACTGGACTTGAGGCGCATACACCTGATTAGGATTAGAACCGGGGATGAATGGAAAACTGCTTTCCGCACCGGTACGGACTCTTTGAGTATATGTATGCCTTCGGCTTGTGCAATGCCCTGCCACATTCCAAAACTTTATCAACGACATATTTAGGGATCTACTAGATGTATGTGTTGTCATCTATCTAGATGACATATTGGTCTACTCACGATAACCTACAAGATCACAGGAAACACGTCCGTTGGGTACTTGCGCGATTAAGCGTCCATCACTTATATGTCAAACCAGAAGAGTGTATATTCGAGACTACTACCCTTCCGTTCCTTGGTTATATAATCTCACCCAAGGGAATTCAGATGGATCAGTCAAAGATCACTTGCATCCAAAACTGGCCGATTCCGGACTCTAGAAAGCCCTCCAGCGTTTCATAGGGTTCTCGAACTTCTACAGGAAATTCATCAAAGACTTCTCCGCTACCATCAAACCCCTAACCAGATTAACTAGTGTCAATGCATGAAATTTGTTTGGTCCATGGAGGCCCAATCAGCTTTTGAGTTACTTAAAGACAAATTCACTTCAGCACCAATTCATGACCATTCGAATCCAAACTATCACTTTGTGCTGGAAGTAGATGCATCACAGGCAGCCATAGGAGCTGTTCTGTCCCAGCGGACTCCTTCTCATCCCCACTACATCCTGTCGGGTTTTTACTCCCAGACTCTAAACACAGCTGAAATCAACTACCCCATAGGGAAAAGGAACTTCTTGCCATCAAATGTTCCCTAGAGAACTGGAGGCACCTACTTGAAGGTTCAACTACACCCCATCACAATATACACGGATCACACGCAATTTACAATACCTGAAAACCAGTAAAAACACTGTCAGCAACGTCAGGTACGGTGGAGTTTTTTTGACAGATTCGGACTTTCCAAATTACTGATCGACCAGGCTCAAAAAATGGGAAGGCTGACGCCTTATCACGTCTGGCTGAATGCCAGCGCCGCAGTCACAGCCCCACATGCATTATACCACCTAACAAAATTATCCTCAGCCACCATCGGTTGGAAGCCCAGCTTAAGGATGCTCTGAAAATTGACTGTGCTAACATCCCCGGGACTTCTGAAAGACCAACGGGGTTTCCTCTACAAAAACAACCTACTGTACATACCAACTCCTCTCTACCACCCAGGTAATCAAACTCTGCCATGACACACCCTCGCGGGACACCTGGCATTGCCAAAACCATAAACCTGATACGCAGGAACTTCTGGTGTAAAAATGACCAAAGAAATTAAGCAATATGTTTCCACATGTGAGACATGTGCCTCATGCAAAAGTGATAGAAATCGACCATATGGCCTTCTTATGAGTCTTCTATCCCAACAGACCCTGGGAATGGGTTTCAATGGACTTCATTGTAGAACTCCCCAGCTCCAGAGAAACAACACCATCATGGTTGTAGTAGACCTACTAACTAAGATGGCACACTTCATCGCCCTCAAAAATTACCTTCCTCAGTGAAACTGCGAGGCCTTTCTGTCCAATGTCATTAAACTACATGGAATCCCTACCCAAGTTATATCAGACAGGGGTTCACAATTTATATCCAAATTTTGGAGAGCACTTTGTCTTAGACTCTAAATCGACCATAGAATGTCTACCGCCTACCACCCCCAAACTAGGGCAGGCGGGAAGGGTGAACCAATGTCTGGAACAATTTCTCAGATGTCACTGCTCATTCCTTCAAGATGACTGGGAAAGCCTACTCCCTCTTGCCGAATTCAGCTTACAACAATTCTGTAAATTCCTCCACTCTACATAGTCCATTCTTTGCTAATTATGGATTCCACCTAGGTCTCCCCGAAATCAGCCTTCTACAACGCGTTCCTGCCACAGATGATTGTGTAACTACCTTGCAAACAACCCTCATGATGCTGGAAAGACAAGCCTCCAACGGGCAAAGGAAGGGCAGAAGATCTACTACTGACCGTCACAGAGAGAAAATCCTCCTTATCAGGTTGGAGACTCGGTATGGCTGTCAACGAAACCTTCGGTTGGGGGTACCTGCTAAGAAACTGGGTAGGCAATTTTTGGGTCCGTTTCTGATAGAAAGAATTATCAATCCCAACTTACGGTGGGACTTACCCTTCCTCTCGACTACAGGTACATCCCACATTCCATGTATCGTTGCTAAAACCGTTTAGACCTAGCCCGTTCCCCTCACGGGTTCCTCAACCCCTCCCCCGATAGATGTCCGTGGTGAGGAGGAATTTGAGGTTGAGCAACTTCTCGACTCCAGAAAGAAGACGGGGAGGATCCAGTACCTCGTTAGATGGAAGGGTTACGGGTCTCAGGATGACTCTTGGGAAGATGTGCTTGAGGCGTCCAGCACCCAGACTCCAAAGGTTGTTCCACAGGAGATTTCCCGACCGACCCTCCCCTACTGGGGTACCCGGAGAGGGTCCCCTTAAGGGAGGTACTGTAAGGATACGGTGGTTTGCGCTCCAGCCTGGATCCATGCCCTGTGTAACCATGACAACGATCGCTGTTTGCCTCCCAGGCTGGAAGCAGTGGCCGCTGGGCCGTCTAAGGTGGCTCCGCCCATCCACACTTGGTCAATAAATAGGAGCCAGGTGCTGCACAGGGTGTTCCACTAATGGAGTGCGCACCCTGCCTGCTCCATTCACCACGAGGACGCAAGCTCTAACTACCTGCAACTCTGAACCTCCAGGAGAAACCCTCACCTACCTTATCCAGCTCCACCACTGCAGGATCCCTGCATGACTCCTAACAACAAGTATCAGCCTGTCATTTTGTTCACTGACATTGCTCACTGAAAGGAAGGGACTCGCTGGTGACTATTAGTACTGCAGGCCTGGGATTTCTGAGCGTTGCCTAGAGCTGTTATTCATGAACTTTAATCTGTACTCTGATTCCTAAAACGAACTTTCCTCACTATTAGTTTTACACTCTATCTTTAGTACGCGGTACATGATTTTGTTACCCCATACTCTCCGCTTAAGACTGAGAGAGCCGCCTGGGGTACACACTGAGCAGCCGCAAAAGACTCCATCAACACTCAAGTAGTGTGACAGGAGTGGATGTCAAAGGACTCCGCAGTTGAGATCCTAACTGATCAATTTGGTGCGTTACAGTTAGTCCCCTTGAAACAACTTTCCCATCACTATTGTGACCAGAAAGAGTCCCTGTGGATTTTAAAATTTGCCTGTCTATTGAAATCTATGGTGGTTAGCCCTGTTCGCATGTTCGCGAATATTTGCATAAATTCGCATTCGCCGTTCACGAACGGAAAATTTTATGCTCGCGACATCTCTATTACAGACACAATAAGTCCTATCACGACTACTGCAACAGCATACGTAGTCTATTATGACCTTAAGCTTATTTCCTGTCATAGCTGCAGGTATTGTATGTACATTAGGTCTTCATTACAGGTATGCTTACTTAATCTACAAACTCGGGCTGAGGGTGTTGGTGACGGGCCTAAGTCCTGGGTATCGGGCCGTCTTCCAGTAGGAGGTACAGTAATAAAGCGCAATTTACGAAGTCTGTCACGTCCACAGACACGACAAGTCCTATCACGACTAATGTTGCAGAATATATAGTTTATCACGACCTTAAGTTTATTTCCTGTCACAACTGCAGGTATGGTGAGTACGTTCTCTGTCCTTATTACAGGCAACATTAGCTCGTTAATTGAAATAGCCATGTATTCGTGTTTATGGTTCCCCAGGCCTGGTAAGTTTACACTTTTAAGTTGAATTCGCAATGCGATTAATATAACCTGTATTAATTGCATTGCGATTACAACTTAGAGCTGAGTTCCTAATGGTTGTATTGCTAGAATATAACGAAGATTGAGAATATAGTGCTATATTCGCAATCTTCATTATATTCTAGCAATACAACCATTAGGAACAGATCTAAATTGTAATCCCAATGTGATTAATACAGGCTATATTAATCGCATTACGATTACAACTACTAACACTGCACATCTAAGATGGATGCCATCCTTGCTGTTTGATAGGAGGTGGGAGGGTCTGGGAGGGAGACTGATGTACTAGCCCTAAAAAGGGCTTTTTGGGGTGCTGTCAGGACGCTGTCCTTACAGCAGAGATCTGATGAGTCTTTCAGGACTGGAGTGGACACTGAATACACTAGCCTAGCTATCAATTTCCCTATTAAATCAGCAGCAACTACACTCTCCCTCCTCTCACTAAGACTGCAGCTTCCGAATGAATCTAAAATGGATGCTGTCCAGGAGATGGGAGGGTCTGGGAGAGAGGTATGCTGATTGGCTGGAATGTGTCTGCTGACTGTGAGGTACAGGGTCAAAGTTTACTCAATGATAGAGGTGGACCTAACATCGCATATGTTCGCCGCAGCGGCGACGCGCACAAGCTATGTTAAGTGGGAACTATTGCCCGGTGAATAGTTTGGGACATCTTATTTGCGAATTCAACTTAGAGATGGGTTCCTAATGGTTGTATTGCTAGAATATAACGAAGATTGAGAATTTAGCTACATTCTCAGTCTTCGTTATATTCTAACAATACAACAACCATTAGGAACTCAGATCTAAGTTGAATTCTCAATGCGAATAATATAACCTGCATTAATCCCATTGCGAATTCAACTAACAGCTGAGTTCCTAATGGTTGTTGTATTGCTAGAATATACGTTATATTCTAGCAATAAAACCATTAGGAACTCAGCTTTAAGTTGTAATCGCAATGCGAATAATACTTACAATTATTAATCGCTTTGCGAATCCATTTGATGCCCAACGTTCTGCTGCCTCCAAAGCAATATATCTGAACCAACCAGGGGCCATTTGGGCGTTTTTGATAAAAAACGCATCAAAAACGCATCTGCGTTTTTATAATTTTCATTTTTTAGTTTATTTTTTTTGTGTATTTTGCCACATTTGGTTGCATATTTACATTTGGTATAGGCAAATGAGGTAGTCTAGATCATGTGTCTATACCAAAACCTAGGATCATTGTTTGACAGCATATTTTCTAAGCCATGTAGCTGAATATAGATTTGGGCAGAGTAATGATCTAGACTACCATATTTCCCTACACCAAATGTAAATATGCAACCAAATGTGGCAAAATACACAAAAAAATAAAATAAAAAATGAAAAAATTATAAAAACGCAGATGTGTTTTTGATGCGTTTTCTATCAAAACGTCCAAATGGCCCCTGGGGGGTTCAGATATCTTGCTTTGAAGGCAGCAGAACGTTGGTGGTAGTCATAGTCAACCGTCATATACAATCAAAAAGAGGCATCAAATGGATTCGCAAAGCGATTAATAATTGTAAGTTTTATTCGCATTGCAATTACAACTTAGAGCTGAGTTCCTAATGGTTGTATTGCTAAGAATATAACGATAGAAAATAACGTATATTCTAGCAATACAACAACCATTAGGAACTCAGCTCTAAGTTGAATTCGCAATGCGATTAATGCAGGTAATATTAATCGCATTGAGAATTCAACTTAGATCTGAGTTCCTAATGGCTGTTATATTGCTAGAATATAACAAAGATTGAGAATATAGCGCTATATTCGTTATCTTCGTTATATTCTAGCAATACAACCATTAGGAACTCAGATCTAAGTTGTAATCGCAATGCGAATAATACAGGTTATATTAATCGCATTGCGATTTACAATTACTATTACTGCAGCTTCAGAATGAATCTAAGATGGATGCTGTCCTTGCGTTTAGATAGGAGGTGGGAGGGTCTGGGAGGGAGGGTATGCTGATTGGCTGGAATGTGTCTGCTGACTGTGAGGTACAGGGTCAAAGTTTGCTCAATAATAAAGTCTAGGGGCGAACGCGAACATCGAATATGTTCGCCAGCCACGGCGGATGCGAACAAGCCATGTTCGCCGGGAACTGTTTGCCGGCGAATAGTTCGGGCCATCTCTAGTTACCACTTGTACGTGGATAACTTTTATACCAGTATTCCCTTGTTTCTGGCCCTCTCTGCCAGATCCACGTTCGCTTGTGGGACCGTGCGTAAAAATCAGCGCGGCCTCCCTACCTCCCCCCTCCAGGTACCTATCCCCAGGGGTCAGACACATGCCCTTACCAGTGACAACCTGTTGCTGGTCAGATATAAGGACAAGAGGGATGTCCTTATAGTGACCACAATCCATGGTATCGGCGTCACCCCTGTCTCTGTGCGAGGTACCACGGCAACGGTCCTCAAGCTGATTGTATCGTCGACAACAATCGGTATATGGGAGGAGTTGATCTCTCTGATCAAGTCCTCAAGCCTCATAATGCCATGCGCAAAAACCCGGGTATGGTACAAAAAAGTTGCGGTCTACTTGTTACAGGTTGCCATGCACAATGCTTTTGTACTATCCCGAAGCGCTGGCAGTAGTGTTGGCGTGAATATTCGAGCGAATTTTTAGCGAATATCGGCGCCAGCTAATTCGCGAATATTTCGAATATAGCGCTATAAATTCGCTATTTCGAATATTCGTTTTTTTTTTTTAGTTATATTTTTCTTTCCCACTTCCCAAAAGTAGTTCTTACCTGTCATGAGGATTCCTGGCTTCCTGGCTGCTCCAGTCAGTGCCCGTTGCCGCTTCTGCCGACTTCCGTGCTCATGGAGCGTCCCCTTCCATGGGAAAATCTCTATATACTAAAATGTACTGTCGGATTTGAGGAATTACGTTGAAATCGCAATGCGATTAATTCAAGTTATATTAATCGCATTGCGATTACAACTTAACACTGCTATCTTACATAGGCTAGAATTAACGAATATGGAATATATAGCTATGCACTAGCAGTGCTAAGTTGAAATCGCTAATGCGAATACTAAGTTAAATTAATCGCATTGCGATTTCAACTTCGCACTACTGCTATATTCCATATTAGTTAACTCGTTAATTCTAGCAAGCTGACCCATTATAAACCCAGCTCTGAGTTGAAATCGCAATGCGATTAATATAACTTGAATTAATCGCATTGCGATTTCAACGTAATTCCTCAAATCCGACAGTACATTTTAGTATATGGAGCGTTCCATGGTGATGGGGACGCTCCATGAGCACAGAAGTTATGGTTGGCTTGGTAGAATTAGCGAATAGCGAATATGACGAATGTATTCGTCATATTCCTCAAAGCGAAGATAGCAGTATTCTACATCTTCGTTTTAGCTACCTATTCGTCTCGTCATTGTCAACTTCGCTATTCGCTAATTCTAGCAGCAATCAAATAGGAAGGATGACTTACCAGACAGCTGTGTTAAATTCGCTATGCGATTTTTTTAATACAATAATTATATTACTTGATAAAATTATTATAAGTATTCTATTTATTAAAAAAAAAAAAAAACAATATAATTTAACACAGCTATCTCTATAGTCAACCTTCCTATTTGATTGCTAGAATTAGCGAGGTTGACGAATAGGTTGCTAAAGCGAAGATGTAGAATACTTCGTTATCTTCGTTTTGAGGAATATGACGAATACATTCGTCATATTCGTCATCCTCGCTAATTCTAGATATGAAACCAATAGGAAAGTAGCCTTAAGTACAAATCGCAATATGCGATTATTTAAATCGCATTTTAATCGCGATAACTAGAAAAAATGACGAATATTCGATTTCGACGAATACGAAACGAATATTCATTCGAATATTCGCGAATTTCATCGAAATCGAATATGGCACCTGCCGCTCATCACTAGCTGGCAGCACTTTCCTTCAGTTCTATGAGGCAGTCCTCAATGCCCTGATCTTTTCTGACCGGAAAAGAGCAGGTCGGAGTACCTCAGGAACTGGAGGCGCCCAGGTCGTCCCTGGCCAACACTTTCCAGGTGTGGCCCCCATACTGGAAAGAAGGTACGTACCCAAAAAAAGTGCAGTGTGTCACAAAGAGGGATACGGAAGGACACCACCACTCAATGTGACACGTGCCCCGATCATCCGGGCCTCTGCGTTATTGGTTGCTTCAGGGAGTATCACACTTCCATGGAGTTCTAAATTATTATAATCCCAGACAATCCCCTAGAAAATACATAAAATTATGGCTCTCAGACTTTGGAGACACGGAAACAATTTTTTTTTTTTTAAATGATTGTATTGTATTTAAGTTTTGAAAAAATGTTGTTTTAGTCTCTCAAAGTCTTAGAGCCCATACATATTGGGCATTGTCGCGTCCGTTATAATCTGATCTATAAAAATAAAATATTATCTAACCCCTCGGATAAAGGCCCTTAAAAAAAAAAATTTAAATGATGTAAAAAAAAAATTTTTTTGTCACCTTAGATCCCAAAAATTTTAAAACTGTAGCTCTCAGACTATGGAGATAATAAAAAAAAAAAAATGTTTCCCTCTAAAATAATAATATAGTGTAAAATCTAAATAAATGTAAAAAAGTTGACATATTAGGTATTGCCGCGTCCATAAGAATCTGCCCTATAAAAATAACATTTGACCCAACCCCTTGGATGAACAGCGTTAAAAAAAAATAATGTTGCCAAAACACCAATGTTTTTGCAAATTTTCCATTTGAATCTATTTTTTCGGGTAATAAAGCAAGGGTTAACAGCCAAACAAAACTCAATATTTATTGCCCTGATTCTGTAGTTTGTGGTCTTAAACTGCTGTACGGGGACACGGCAGGGCTCAGAAGGAAAGGAACACCATATGGTTTTTGGAAGGCAGATTTTGATGGACTGGTTTATTTACGCCATGTCCCATTTGAAGCCCCCCTGATAGAACCCTAGAGAAGAAACTCTAAAAAAGTGACCCCATATAAGAAACTACACTCCTTAGATGTTCCACAAGAGTTATTGGCAAAAGGAGATGACATTTAAAAAATTTTTTCCCAAAAACTCAATATAGAGCAACCAAAAATAATATTTACCCTAAAATAGTCCCAAAAAAACTGCCACCTTATCCTGTAGTTTCAAAGATGGGGTCACTTTTATGGAGTTTCTACTCTAGGGGTGCATCAGGGGAGCTTGAAATGGGTCATGGTGTAAAAAACCAGTCCAGCAAAATCTGCCTTCCAAAAACCATAAGGCGTTCCCTTCCTTCTATGTCCTGCCGTTTGGCCAAAGAGTAGTTTACGACCACATATGGGGTGTTTCTGCAGAGTACAGA
>JAKVIS010004546.1:0-13768 GCA_033119425.1 Bufotes viridis
GGTGAAGGGAAATTAGAAAATATATAAATAAAACTATTGTTTAGAAATAGGAAACAGAAAATTGGCATGTGCCTATGTATTCACCCCTTTATTAGGAAGCCCATAAAAAGCTCTGGTGCAACCAATTACCTTCAGAAGTCACATAATTAGTAAAATGATGTCCACCTACTGTATGTGCAATATAAGTGTCGCATGACATATAATCTCAGTGGCAAGATGCGGCAAGCTCATAGAGACTTATCCAAAGCAACTTGGAGCTGTGATTTCTGCAAAAGTTGGCTCTACAAAGTATTGAATTTAGGGGAGTGAATAGTTATGCACATTGACTTTTTCTGTTATTTTGTCCTAATAGTTGTTTGCTTCACAATAAAAAAAATAAAAAAATCTTCACATGGCCGTCCCGGATTTGCTTCGGATGCGTCCCGGGTGCATTGCGGGAAACCCGCGCGACTGCACACGCAATTGCATTTCTTTTTTGAATGCAATTGCGTTTCGTTGGTCAGATTTTTCCGCGCAAGTGCAATGCATTTTGCACGCGCGTGATAAAAAACTGAATGTGGTACCCGGACCTGAAATTCTTCACTGAAGTTTAGGTTTGGGTTCAGTGTTGTGTAGATTTTATTATTTTCCTTTATAACATAGTTATAAGGGAAAATAATAGCATTTTCAATACAGAATGCTTACTAAAATGTGACTTGAGGGGTTAAAAAATTAAAAAAATTAATTCAGCTCATCCACTTGATCGTGCAGCCAGCATCGTCTTCTTTCAGGACCTGCAAAAGGACCTTTGACGTAATTGTGCTCACCGTGTGGTGAGCGTGGTGACGTCAGCGCAGGTCCTGCTGAATGAAGACAGAAGGACTGCTGATACTATGCGATTTTCACGGAGCCCCATTTATTTCTATGGGGCCTGCGTTGCGTGAAAAACGCAAAATATAGAACATGCTGCAATTTACACACAAGTGATGCGTGAAAATCACCGTTTATCTGCAAAGCCCTATTGAAGTGAATGGGTCCGGATTCAGTGCGGGTGCAATGCGTAAACGTCACACATTGTACCTGTGGGGAATACTCGCCCCTGTGAAGGGGGCCTAACATATGGAGAGTGGAGTTCCAATGGGTGAAAATTTTGCATATCAGTCTATGTTGGTAAAGAGCATTTTGTCTTTGCAGCTCAAGGAGGGCGTATTTTGCACAGTAAAATTGGCTGAAGTGCATGCACAGTTTCTTTGACATTTTTAACGGCTCTTGAAGTTCAGTGGAAGACAAGAAGAACCAGGTGACAACCAGACTGAAGCTGACGCAGTGCAGACAAAATCTTCTTCCCATTATCAGTAACCATGGTTCCTATCTCCAGCTGGTAAAGGACACAGCCAGTGTTCAATTTCTTTATTGATGATGCCAAGCACATAAATCCCAGGATTACAACAGAGAGGAGGCATTGCGATCACCTAGCCAAGTTGCTGGTGTACTCTGTGCCGGAACAACATTTACTCAGTGGGCTGTAAATGACATATATTGTCCTAGAACATAGTTATAGCTCCGTACATCAGCACTCACGTGAACTCTGCCAGACACCAACAGGCTCAAGGATGGCCCACCTTCTGTTCAACAAATGTGTGAAGGGCTAGTTGCTCCTATGTACTTTTTCCAGCTGTAGTGCGCCCTTTCTATGAAATGAACAGCATATTCCAGATGAGGCCACAAACGTTTTGTAAAGTGGTAATATCACATCACTATTACTACCAAGATGCATAACTTTACATTTGTCCACATTTTACCCCATTTGCCAAGTTGATGCCCAATCACTCAGAGTGTTCAAAACAGCTTGTAGTATATATTTGCTCAAAATGAATGTCGGTGCACTGCACAGTGATGCACACGGAGATACACTCCCCCTGCAGTCTCCCTGCACTCTCCATGCACACAATATTAATAGTTTGTACTTTGCAGCAACGCTTTCCCTAGCGCATGAACATCTTGTCACATCTCTCCCTATGCTCAGTTCACAGTACGATGGCGGCAACCGCTTGAGATCATAGTTTTATAGGGCTCTACCTAGCTTTGACATCACAGGGGGATGGCTACTAGTGTTGATCACGTATATTCTAATTGCAAATATTTATTGCGAATATCGGCACTTTGAGAATTCGCGAAGATCTAGTATATAGTGCTATATCTTCGTAATCATGAATATTCTAGATTTTTTTTTCATCAGTACCCTCACTGCTTCTTGCTTGTGGGCCAATGAGAAGCCTGCAATATCTTTGTCTGAGCTTAGCAACATCCCTAGCAACCAATAGGAAAGTTTCTACCCCTTACTATATAGGAAACTCCCCAGAAGCCATTTTCTGCAGTTGTTTGCAGTTCTGAGAGAGAGAGAGCAGTGTCATTGTTGTGCTCTGTGTTTTGCTGAGTGATCTAGATCCTTATTCAATCATATAAGATAGTTAGTTAGCTCATATATATAATACAGATAGTTAGTGGGAGATAGTCAGTGTAGGTTAGATAGTGATATAGTGTAGCTGATAGGTTCCAGTGCAGGGTGTTAGGTAGTGTAAAAGGAATTACTGTGCTGTGATAGGGATTGGTGTCTAGCTTGAAAAATGTAGCAAAAGTGAGCCACGCCTCTATTGCGCGTGCAATACACTCATATTACATTGTCGATTTTCACAATCAAGAAAATAATGATGACATCATAAATTTTAGAATTTGCGAATTTACGGCGAACATTAGGCCAAAAATTCCCAAAATATTTCAAAAATGAATATTGCCTATGCTGCTAATCACTAATGGCTACCTGCAGTTTGACATGGCATTATGGGTGATGTCGCATTCCCAGGCTTGTCTCTTCTACACTTAATTTTACTTTCTAACACATGCAGCTGCCATTTTAGAAAAAAATGATTAGTTACCATGAAGCATGAGGAAATTTAGATTAGTTTAGAAGTTTTCCTAAACTTTGGACCGACTTCTGCTTCAGATGCTTCGCTAAACACTAAGAATATTTATGAAAAAGATGCATTTCCAAAGTGGGCATCTAATATAATGTTTGGGAAAGGTTAACACAGCATTAAGTGTATCCACAGTCTCTGATATGCAGTTCAGGAGGCCATAAACTGCCTCAACCCAAAAGTTAAAAGACCCAAGTAGGCAGATCAGTGAGAGGTTATTTCTGGTTATCACCATGTTCAGTCACTCATTATGCAACATAGTAACATAATAACATAGTTTGTAAGGCTGAAAAAAGACATCTGTCCATCCAGTCCATCCAGTTCAGAGCTAGCCAAAAAAAAAAACTAGTGAGGTAAAACTTCATGTTAGGCTGCCTTTCCCGTGACCCTCGCGTTATACGCATTTTAGATAACTCGGATTACTGGGCAAACTCTTTCGACCCCGCTACAAAGAGAACTTCTATCTCATTCTTGTGATGGAGAGGACGAGTAAACGGTAGTACCAGAAGGTACTTGTTGAGAGATTGCTCCAAAATTTTCCATCTGACAGCTTGCAGCCGGCAGAGTCCGTATTTCCTTAGGGCAAACCGAGGAAGGGAGACAAGGGGAACACACAGCAGTTCCAACAGGGAAACGGCAGGGCAACGCTCTCCAAGGCATGGGACACTTTCATGACACCCCACCAGCAAACTCACCCCTGAAGCGCGCTCTATTGATACAAGGAGGGAAAAGTTTTGAATATGATGAAGCAATATATAGCAGACTGTGCCAGCGTCCAGACAGCGGCCAGCGTCAGTGCCTCACAACTACTGGATGTCCAAGCTGGACATGTGGCATGAACTTGCACTCTACGCCTTGAAGGTGCTGGCCTTTCAGCTGCCAGCATTTTGTCTGAGCGTGCATTTGAGTGCTGCTGGTGGCATTATAACAGATAAGCGTATCCGCTTGCCCACCTGCAATGCTGGATTGCTTCATATAGGCTTTAGTCACGTAGCGCCACATGTCACTCTTGCTCTTCTCAGTGAGGATAGGATGCTACTGCTGTGAGGAAGAGATTAGGAAGAATTCTGGTGTGCTTGGTGTTCAATCTTCAAACTACAGCGATTATTGAGGGATGTATGCTACATTTTTGTACCCAGCACTGAGGCCAGCGACACTGAAAGATACACTTTTAATCCATCTGATAAGTTCTGTATGCCGGCAGCCATTTTTGCACCTGTAGTGCACTTGCAACTGCATGTGAACTGCATGTGTGCCAGGGACATTACTAATTTAACTTTTAACATAATTCTGTTCTGGTAGCTCAATTGAGGACAAATTCTTTGTGGCTGGTCATACCCCTCGTGCCTGCAGTGCATACCTGGCAGTAAAAATTATTCAATTACATTAGTCTGTCACATATTTTTGTGACCTAAAGCGATTTTTTATCTCTCTGCAACAGGCACTGCATATCTGACAGTCCAATAAAACCGTTAACATGCTCTGGACCGCCATATGCAGGATCGCCTGATCTCGGCGGCCCAGTTAATCCTCCTTGACGCGTTGGCGCGTCATCTCGCGAGAGGCGGGATTTGCTGTGAACGCGCGCGTTCACAGCAGCTCGCAGCTCGGAAGTTATACTACAGTCTGTAGCGAGGAAGATAGGTGGCACTGTCCCACACCTGACTTCGATGCAGGGGCTCCAATCCAAGCCTCTCAGACCTCCAAGGACCGGGGTGCCGATGGAAACAGGTAAACGAATATCCAAGCAAGTAGAAAAGATCCACGGCACTCACCATCCAATACTGCTAAGGTCCCTTTATTGCAGAGTATCAGGGGCAAGACTCATATGGAAGGACATGTAAACAGCGACGGCCGTTTCGCGGGGTAACCGCTTCTTCCGGCTGTTCAAACACATTTGAAAAGTCGCGCCAGCGCTGGTTATAAGCGCCACCAGGGGAGGGTAAAAACAGCCCATCTCCTGTTAACCCATGCACGCTTAACACCCAGCGCCTGCGCGTTACACAAACTTCAAAAGATCCAAAGTTATAAAAACAAACAACAAAAAACATCCATGCAGCAATGCAGATAGCAATATACATATAAGCTGACAAACCGCATCCCTATATCCCTAGTATCAAAGCAGGTACATATCGAGGCCGTGTCATATCATATGAGCATTAAATAAAAACAGACATATCATTACGCTCGCTTAAACCCAATTGGCCTGTGGCATCTGCTCTTATTATATGACAAGCCTCCTTCTGGAGCAATAGGCGATGTCTATCTCCCCATGGGCTATTGGGGTACATATTCGAGGCCCGCAAACTTTAGTACGCCGGCACTGCCTCCATGTTGGCATCTCACGTGCTCAATGAGGCGTGTCCTACCTTTCCAGTCTTAACTGAATTGCGGTGCTCGCAGTATACGCTCCAGAAGGGGTCTTTTTGTCTTTCCAATATAGAAGGAACCACAAACACAGATCAAGACATAGACAACAAAACTCGTCTTACAAGTCATAAACTGATTGACATAATGTTCCATTCCACCGAAAAATAGATGTCGACCCTGTAACATATAGTTACATAATGAGCAATTGCCACAGCGATGGTTACCTATCGGTTTTCTTACAGATAACCAATCTATTTCTTTTTGTTCATTGTACCGACTCCTAACCAGAATATCCCTAAACGTCCTGCATCTTTTAAATGCCAACATAGGTTTCTGCTCCGTTAATTGCCCTAAAGTCTCCTCTGACTTCAGTATTTCCCAATTGTTCAAGACAGATTTCTTTATGTCCTCAGCCATCGGGCTATGTTGGAATACAAAAACAAATCTATCTTGACTGTCCACTTTTTTATTTTCTTCAACCTACTTGATGTCAAGAGTGCTTTCTGTGTATGGTTTTTTGCCTTCTCCAAGGCCTCGTCTAAACGTTCACGTTGATAGCCACGTTGAATTAGTCTATCCTTAAGTTCCTCCGCCTGTCTTAGAAAGACATCATCCTGGCTATTGATACGCCTTAGCCTTAAGAACTGTCCGTATGGGACTGATGCCTTCACGCTACGTGGATGGTAGCTATCATGGTGTAGCAGGGTATTGGTGGCAGTGGGTTTTCGGTACCCTTCGGTACACAAAGCCCCATCTACTACGATGGCGCGAACGTCCAGGAATTCGATGGACGAACCCCCAAAATTGAGGGTGAACATCATATTCATGTCGTTCGCGCCATTGAGATGGGCTACAAATTGTTCACACTGTTCCTGCGTTCCTGCCCACACCATGAAGATATCATCCACGTAGCGTAAAAAAGGCGTATATATCCAAGGTAGGGGTTAGATGTAGTAAAAACATATCTATCTTCAAATCTGCCTAGGAAGATATTCGCAAAGGTGCATGAGACGGAGTCCCCATGGCAGTCCCAAATATTTGCCTATACCACTGTTCATCAAACTGAAAAACATTGTTTTCAGGACGAACAAAGCGACTCCTCTATGAACTTTCCAAAAGAGGGCTTCTCCCTGAATGCTCAATGAGCTCAAGGACTGCGTTCACACCAGCTCTGTGGGGAATGCGTGTATACAGGCTCACCACATCCAGGGACACCAAACTGAAACCGTCCTGCCACTGGAAATTCTCCAGTGCCAGGAGGAAATCGTTAGTGTCACCAAGGTATGTGGGGAACCTATAAAGTATAGGACGCAACAACCAGTCCAGATATCTTGACAAGGGCTCAGTCACTGACCCAACCCCCGACACAATGGGACGCCCAGGGGGTGGGTCAGTGACTTATGCACCTTTGGGAGAAAAATACCACGCAGGTTTTTAGGAAAGGGAGGGACTAATTTGTCAATGGTATTGCCACGGAGAACACCCGTCTCTATGTACCTCTGCAATAGCGCCACAAGATTGGCGCTAATCCTAGAGATAGGATCTGAGAAAATCTTCTCATAGGTAGAAGTATCATTCAATTGTCTCCCTGCCTCGGTTTTGTAAAAATCACGTGACATTACAACAATATTGCCCCCTTGTCCGCCGGCTTGATAATGAGGTCCGAGTTACGCAACCACTTAACAGCAGCTAGCTGTCTCTTATTCAAGTTCCCTTTACCCGTGGGTACAATATAGCCTTCGTATCTCTCAGAACCCGTTTATGAAAAACATCAATTACCGAGCCGGCGGGCATAGGGGGACAAAAGATGACGGCACACCCCCACGGAAGTCACCACCTATGGCCTCAAGCATTGGATCGGGAGCTAGGCTGGTGCCTGTCATAAACTCTAGGCACTCTATTTCCTGCACATTAAACGGTTCAGATACATTATAACCCATAGGGTCCAAACACACCGGTCTATCACCCTCTTTCTCATTAATCTGGTACATAGGAACATTGCTGTAATGCTTCTTCAAATACAATTTGCGAACATTCCTAAACAGGTCGATTTCAAAGGTTGTTCTGTCGAACTGCGTTGTAGGGCTGAACCCCAGTCCCAAATTGAGGACTGAGGCGCAGTCCAAAGGCAGCTCGACATCACTAATGTTAATTACCAAATCGGGAACAGTATTGACAGATACACTCAGTCCCTCCAAGACACCTGTTTCCTTCTGCGTGTCGATCTGCGTACGTCTCTTCCTCCTACCCCTCTCCTTGTTCTCCGCCTAAAGGGGATTACCAGGAGGTTTGGATGGTTGGTTGTTAGAGTCGTCTGACGCACTCGACCCGACTCCGTTGTCCAGTAGTCGCTCTTAGACCGTCTGAAGGGACGTCGTCTTCTTTGTTTTCTTTTTTGCCAGTCAAAGACCCGGCCTGAGTCATAATCCATTTTATCACGTAAGAATTTGTCCTTCTTTTTTTTTTCTTTGATCTCTGTTTGGGTTACGATTAATCTTCTATTCATCCGTTTTTCAAAGGACACAAACTGGGTCTCAGATAGTCGTGTTTTTAATTCCTCTTTTGCTCTTTGGAGCTCTGCATTAACGAGGGTGTACTCCTTCTCGTTTCTGCCCATTACAGCCTGCATGATCTTGAAAGAAAAATCTAGGTGTAGTTCTTTCCATTCGTTCACGAACGCAGCATCCTCCTCATACTGCACTAAATCCTTATAGATGCGAAGACCGCGTGGGACACGCCCACTTTCTTTGTATGATTTCAGTGAGTTCAATGTCCAGAACAGGCGCACCTCTTTGTCAGCTAATTGGAGGACTTTATTTTCCAGCGTCCTCGTGCTGCAAGATTGTAGCAAATCTTTCGAATTACAGTCCATAAAAAGGAGTCCGCCCCTCTCTGCCGGTGACCAAGGTCGAGGTCTCGTCTTCGGCCATAGCCCCCAAACCACTAACGCAGGTGTGAAAACGGGGACGTGCTCAACCCAGAAAAAAACACAAATAGCAAATGTAGCGAGGAAGATAGGTGGCACTGTCCCACACCTGACTTTGATGCAGGGCTTCAATCCAAGCCTCTCAGACCTCCAAGGACCGGGGTGCCGATATGGAAACAGGTAAACGAATATCCAAGCAAGTAGAAAAGATCCACGGCACTCACCATCCAATACTGCTAAGGTCCCTTTATTGCAGAGTATCAGGGGCAAGACTCATATGGAAGGACATGTAAACAGCGACGGCCGCTTGGCTGGGTAACCGCTTCTTCCGGCTGTTCAAACACATTTGAAAAGTCGCGCCAGCGCTGGTTATAAGCGCCACCAGGGGAGGGTAAAACAGCCCATCTCCTGTTAACCCATGCACGCTCAACACCCAGCGCCTGCGCGCTACACAAACTTCAAAAGATCCAAAGTTATAAAAAACAAACAACAAAAAACATCCATGCAGCAATGCAGATAGCAATATACATATAAGCTGACAAAACCGCATCCCTATATCCCTAGTATCAAAGCAGGTACATATCAAGGCCGTGTCATATCATATGAGCATTAAATAAAAACAGACATATCATTACGTTCGTTAAACTTAGTTCGTAAAGCTTATATGTATATTGCTATCTGCATTGCTGCATGGATGTTTTTTGTTGTTTGTTTTTTATAACTTTGGATCTTTTGAAGTTTGTGTAACGCGCAGGCGCTGGGTGTTGAGCGTGCATGGGTTAACAGGAGATGGGCTGTTTTACCCTCCCTGGTGACGCTTATAACCACGCTGGCGCGACTTTCAAAATGTGTTTGAACAGCCGGAGAAGCGGTTACCCCGCCAAACGGCCGTCGCTGTTTACATGTCCTTCCATATGAGTCTTGCCCCTGATACTCTGCAATAAAGGGACCTTAGCAGTATTGGATGGTGAGTGCCGTGGATCTTTTCTACTTGCTTGGATATTCGTTTACCTGTTTCCATCGGCACCCCGGTCCTTGGAGGTCTGAGAGGCTTGGATTGAAGCCCTGCATCAAAGTCAGGTGTGGGACAGTGCCACCTATCTTCCTCGCTACATTTGCTATTTGTGTTTTTTTCTGGGCTGAGCACGTCCTCGTTTTCACACCTGCGTTAGTGGTTTGGGGGCTATGGTCGAAGACGAGACCTCGACCTTGGTCACCGGCAGAGAGGGGGCGGACTCCTTTTTATGGACTGTAATTCGAAAGATTTGCTACAATCTTGCAGCACGAGGACGCTGGAAAATAAAGTCCTCCAATTAGCTGGACAAAGAGGTGCGCCTGTTCTGGACATTGAACTCACTGAAAATCATACAAAGAAAGTGGGCGTGTCCCACGCGGTCTTCGCGATCTATAAGGATTTAGTGCAGTATGAGGAGGATGCTGCGTTCAGGAACGAATGGAAAGAACTACACCTAGATTTTTCTTTCAAGATTATGCAGGCTGTAATGGGCAGAAACGAGAAGGAGTACACCTGTTAATGCAGAGCTCCAAAGAGCAAAAGAGGAATTAAAAACACGACTATCTGAGACCCAGTTTGTGTCCTTTGAAAAACGGATGAATAGAAGATTAATCGTAACCCAAACAGAGATCAAAGAAAAAAGAAGGACAAATTCTTACGTGATAAAATGGATTATGACTCAGGCCGGGTCTTTGACTGGCAAAAAAGAAAACAAAGAAGACGACGTCCCTTCAGACGGTCTAAGAGCGACTACTGGACAACGGAGTCGGAGTCGAAGTGGCCAGACGACTCTAACAACCAACCATCCAAACCTCCTGGTAATCCCCTTAGGCGGAGAACAAGGAGAGGGGTAGGAGGAAGAGACGTACGCAGATCGACACGCAGAAGGAAACAGGTGTCTTGGAGGGACTGAGTGTATCTGTCAATACTGTTCCCGATTTGGTAATCAACATTAGTGATGTCGAGCTGCCTTTGGACTGCGCCTCAGTCCTCAATTTGGGACTGGGGTTCAGCCCTACAACGCAGTTCGACAGAACAACCTTTGAAATCGACCTGTTTAGGAATGTTCGCAAATTGTATTTGAAGAAGCATTACAGCAATGTTCCTATGTACCAGATTAATGAGAAAGAGGGTGACAGACCGGTGTGTTTGGACCCTATGGGTTATAATGTATCTGGAACCGTTTAATGTGCAGGAAATAGAGTGCCTAGAGTTTATGACAGGCACCAGCCTAGCTCCCGATCCAATGCTTGAGGCCATAGGTGGTGACTTCCGTGGGGGTGTGCCGTCATCTTTTGTCCCCCTATGCCCGCCGGCTCGGTAATTGATGTTTTTCATAAACGGGTTCTGAGAGATACGAAGGCTATATTGTACCCACGGGTAAAAGGGAACTTGAATAAGAGACAGCTAGCTGCTGTTAAGTGGTTGCGTAACTCGGACCTCATTATCAAGCCGGCGGACAAGGGGGCAATATTGTTGTAATGTCACGTGATTTTTACAAAACCGAGGCAGGGAGACAATTGAATGATACTTCTACCTATGAGAAGATTTTCTCAGATCCTATCTCTAGGATTAGCGCCAATCTTGTGGCGCTATTGCAGAGGTACATAGAGACGGGTGTTCTCCGTGGCAATACCATTGACAAATTAGTCCCTCCCTTTCCTAAAAACCTGCGTGGTATTTTCTCCCAAAGGTGCAGAGTCACTGACCCACTCCCTGGGCGTCCCATTGTGTCGGGGGTTGGGTCAGTGACTGAGCCCTTGTCAAGATATCTGGACTGGTTGTTGCGTCCTATACTTTATAGGTTCCCCACATACCTTGGTGACACTAACGATTTCCTCCTGGCACTGGAGAATTTCCAGTGGCAGGACGGTTTCAGTTTGGTGTCCCTGGATGTGGTGAGCCTGTATACACGCATTCCCCACAGAGCTGGTGTGAACGCAGTCCTTGAGCTCATTGAGCATTCAGGAGAAGCCCTCTTTTGGAAAGTTCATAGAGGAGTCGCTTTGTTCGCCCTGAAAACAATGTTTTTCAGTTTGATGAACAGTGGTATAGGCAAATATTTGGGACTGCCATGGGGACTCCTGCCTCATGCACCTTGCGAATATCTTCCTAGGCAGATTTGAAGATAGATATGTTTTTACTACATCTAACCCCTACCTTGGATATATACGCTTTTACGCTACGTGGATGATATCTTCATGGTGTGGGCAGGAACGCAGGAACAGTGTGAACAATTTGTAGCTCATCTCAATGGCGCGAACGACATGAATATGATGTTCACCCTCAATTTTGGGGGTTCGGCCCATCGAATTCCTGGACGTTCGCGCCATCGTAGTAGATGGGGCTTTGTGTACCGAAGGGTACCGAAACCCACTGCCACCAATACCCTGCTACACCATGATAGCTACCATCCACGTAGCGTGAAGGCATCAGTCCCATACGGACAGTTCTTAAGGCTAAGGCGTATCAATAGCCAGGATGATGTCTTTCTAAGACAGGCGGAGGAACTTAAGGATAGACTAATTCAACGTGGCTATCAACGTGAACGTTAGACGAGGCCTTGGAGAAGGCAAAACCATACACAGAAAGCACTCTTGACATCAAGTAGGTTTAAGAAAATAAAAAGTGGACAGTCAAGATAGATTTGTTTTTGTATTCCAACATAGCCCGATGGCTGAGGACATAAAGAAATCTGTCTTGAACAATTGGGAAATACTGAAGTCAGAGGAGACTTTAGGGCAATTAACGGAGCAGAAACCTATGTTGGCATTTAAAAGATGCAGGACGTTTAGGGATATTCTGGTTAGGAGTCGGTACAATGAACAAAAAGAAATAGATTGGTTATCTGTAAGAAAACCGATAGGTAACCATCGCTGTGGCAATTGCTCATTATGTAACTATATGTTACAGGGTCGACATCTATTTTTCGGTGGAATGGAACATTATGTCAATCAGTTTATGACTTGTAAGACGAGTTTTGTTGTCTATGTCTTGATCTGTGTTTGTGGTTCCTTCTATATTGGAAAGACAAAAAGACCCCTTCTGAGCGTATACGCGAGCACCGCAATTCAGTTAAGACTGGAAAGGTAGGACACGCCTCATTGAGCACGTGAGATGCCAACATGGAGGCAGTGCCGACGCACTCAAAGTTTGCGGGTCTCGAATATGTACCCCCAATAGCCCATGGGGGAGATAGACACGCCTATTGCTCCAGAAGGAGGCTTGTCATATAATAAGAGCAGATGCCACAGGCCAATTGGGTTTAAACGAGCGTAACGATATGTCTGTTTTTATTTAATGCTCATATGATATGACACGGCCTCGATATGTACCTGCCTTGATACTAGGGATATAGGGATGCGGTTTTGTCAGCTTATATGTATATTGCTATCTGCATTGCTGCATGGATGTTTTTTGTTGTTTGTTTTTTATAACTTTGGATCTTTTGAAGTTTGTGTAACGCGCAGGCGCTGGGTGTTAAGCGTGCATGGGTTAACAGGAGATGGGCTGTTTTTTACCCTCCCCTGGTGACGCTTATAATCAGCGCTGGCGCGACTTTTCAAATGTGTTTGAACAGCCGGAAGAAGCGGTTACCCCGCGAAACGGCCGTCGCTGTTTACATGTCCTTCCATATGAGTCTTGCCCCTGATACTCTGCAATAAAGGGACCTTAGCAGTATTGGATGGTGAGTGCCGTGGATCTTTTCTACTTGCTTGGATATTATACTACAGTCTGCCAGCGATAATCAATCGCTGGCAGGCTGTAGAAGTTAAATAATTGAAATCAAACAGGTATATCAGATATATAGTTTTGTTAACAGCGTCTGATATACCTGCTACCAGGTCCTCTGGTGGTCCCATTTGCTGGGATCGAAAACCAGAGGACCAGGTAGCTATGTAAAGTAGCCCCAAGCACCACACTACACCCCCCCGTCACTTATTAACCCCTTATTAACCCCTGATCACCCCATATAGACTCCCTGATCACCCCCCTGTCATTGATCACCCCCCTGTATGGCTCCATTCAGACGTCCATATGTGTTTTACGGATCCGCGGATCCGTAAAACACGGACACCGGCAATGTGCTTTCTGCATTTTGCAGATCCGCACATTGCCAGAACTGTATAGAAAATGCCTTTTCTTGTCCGCAATTGTGGACAAGAATAGGACATGTTCTATATTTTTGTGGAACGGAAGTGCAGACCCGAATTCGATACGAGCGGGACAAAGTCTGTCCCCAAAGAAATGAATGGGTCCACAATTCCGCTCCGCAAACAGAATTGCGGACGTGTGAATGGGGCATAAGGGTCCCTTATCACCGCCAGTTAGTTAGCTACTTGTTAAGTAGTTAGCGCCCAGCCCACCCGCACCGCAGTCACTGATTTTGGCAGAGATTTTTTAATCCATGATAATTGATGCGAATAAAGAAATCTGTGCCGCTCATATTTCTTTTTCAGCCCAGGACGGAAAAATCTCATCATTACCCGTATGCTCAAAATA
>JAKVIS010004547.1:0-13775 GCA_033119425.1 Bufotes viridis
CCTCTCCACTATACTATACCTAGTCTCGCGGGGCTGAGCTTACGGCTCAGGAAGACAACGGGATGTTCTTCCCCATTGACCTCCTGAGACAGTACAGCACCGAGACCTACCTCCGAGGCATCGGTCTGTACTGACGAACTCCCTGTTGAAGTCGGGTGTCACCAAAACCGGGGACCCACACAGGGCCGACTTCAACGCAGAGAAAGCCTCCTCCGCCTTCTCACTCCAGTGCATCTTTCCAGACTTTCGTCCCTTTAAGAGGTCTGTCAACGGCGCTGCTATTGTGGCAAAGTGGGGCACAAACCTCATGTAGTATCCTACAATTCCCAGGAAGGACTTTACCTGCCTGGTGGTGACCGGTCGGGGCCAGTTACGTATGGCCTCTACCTTAGTTACCTGAGGTTTGATGACTCCCCGCCCAATTACATACCCCAGATATTTGGTCTCTTCCAACCCAATCGCACACTTTTTTGGATTGGCGGTTAGTCCAGCTTTCCTCAGGGCATCCACTACCGCCTGCACCTTGGGTAAATAGCTTTCCCAGTCGGTGCTGTGGATGACTACATCATCTAAGTAGGCCGAGGCGTACTGACAATGAGGTCGCAGCACAATGTCCATTAACCTTTGGAAGGTGGCGGGGGCGCCATGCAGGCCAAAGGGTAACACCTTGTAATGATACAGGCTCTGCGGGGTAACAAAAGCAGTTTTTTCCTTGGCCGACTCCGTTAAGGGTACCTGCCAGTACCCTTTGGTGAGGTCTAGCACAGAAAAATAGCGGGCTTGCCCTAAATTCTCAACAAGCTCGTCTACCCGGGGCATGGGATATGCATCAAACTTGGACACTTCATTTAACTTGCGAAAATCGTTGCAGAACCGCAACGTCCCATCCGGCTTAGGTATTAGGACTATGGGACTGGCCCACTCACTTTTCGACTCCTCAATGACATCGAGCTTCAACATTAACTGCACTTCCTCCGCGATGGCCGTCGCCGAGCCTCGGGTACCCGGTATGGTTTTAACCGGATCTTGGCCTGAGGCTCAGTGGCGATGTCATGTTGGATGAGAGACGTGCGGCCAGGGAGGTCCGAGAACACATCCGTGTTCCGACTGATGAACTCCTGACTTCCTGAACTTGTTTGGAAGACAGGCTGTCTGCAATTTTTACCGTGGTTACTGCTTCACAGGCCTCGAACTGTGGGGCTGGACCCTTTTCACCTAGAAGCCCTGGCCGGGGCTGTGGTCGTCGGCCGTGTCCCTATCTTTCCACGGCTTTAGTAAATTCACGTGGTACACCTGCTCCGGCTTGCGCCGCCTGGCTGGTGTGCCTTGTAATTTACTTCCCTACCTTCTCGATCACCTCATAGGGGCCCTGCCACCTAGCTAGGAACTTGCTGTCCAGGGTGGGTACCAGAACCAAAACCCGATCTCCCGGATTGAAGCCCCGTACCCGAGCCTGACGATTGTACACCCTACTCTGGGCTTGTTGCGCTGCCTCCATATGCTCCCGGACCAGCGGCAGCACCCTTTCCATCCGTTCCTGCATCTGGGTGACATACTCAATGACACTTTTGTGGGGACAGGCTGTTGTTCCCACGCTTCCTTGGCGATATCCAACAGGCCCCGAGGGTGTCTGCCATAAAGCAGTTCGAAGGGCGAGAGCCCAGTAGAGGCCTGGGGCACCTCTCGCACTGCGAACATGAGATAGGGCAGAAGCAGATCCCAGTCCTTCCCATCTCTAGACACCACCCTTTTTAACATATTTTTAAAGTTTGGTTAAACCTCTCGACAAGACCGTCTGTTTTGCGGATGGTAAACGGACGTCCGTAACTGCTTTATACGCAACAATTTACACAGTTCCTCATAACTTTGGACATAAAGGGGTCCCTTGGTCTGTCAGAACCTCTTTTGGCAGGCCCACACGGAAAACATTTCCATTAACTCTTTGGCGATGAGCTTAGCTGAGGTATGTCGCAGAGGCACCGCCTCCGGATACCGAGTGGCATAGTCGAGAACTACCAGAATGTGTTGGTGGCCCCTGGCAGAACTTTGGTACAGGCCCAATTAGATCCATAGCGATTCGCTCAAACGGGACCTCAATAATTGGAAGAGGTACCAGAGGACTACGGAAATGTGGCTGGGGGCTATTTATCTGACAGGTGGGACAGGACTTACAATAATTCTCTACCTCCTTGAACACACTGGGCCAATAAAACCGCTGCAGTATGCGGTCCTGCGTTTTCTGCCACCCCAAGTGTCCCCCAAGAACATGTTGGTGGGCAAGCTCCATGACCAGCTTGCGATGCGCTGTGGGCACCACCAACTGTTCAACAGATTCACCCGGTTTGGTTCACCCGATATAACATTTCTTGGTGAACGACAAAGCGGGAAATATTAACTCAGCCCCTGGCTTCTGGGGTTTACCATCAATTTCCACCACATTCTCCCAGGCCCTAGTTAGGGTTTGGTCCCGGTGTTGGGCGGTCCCAAAATTGTCTCCGGAGACGTGGAGGTCTGCTAACTCAGGTCCTGGTGGCAAGTCCTCCATGTCTCCCACCATTACACTCAGTGGGGGTGTCTCCCCCTCTATCACAGCAGTGGTGTTCACCCCTACCGCAGGCCCTTCGGACTCGGGCTCCCAGGGCTCTGGCCCCCCACTGGAACCAGGCCACTCTGCTAGGGTTGCCCCTGTCTCAGGGCTATTAGTCTCTTTCATCTCAGGCCATAGTGACGGAAAACCAGGGAAGTCTCTCCCAATTATTAGTTCATACGGTAGCTTTGTGGAGATCGCCACTTCACAAGTCCATGTGCCGGCCGCCGTGGATAGAGACATTACAGCAGTGGGATAGTCCTTTAAGTCTCCGTGTATGCACACCACACCAACTTTCCGGCCCGTATATTGGGAGGGCTGTACCAGGGCAGCACTTGCCAGGGTTACTAGGCTCCCTGAGTCCAGCAGCGCCACTGCCAGGTTATCACCCACTTGCACCTGGCACAGGTGACGATTGTCTATTGTCTCGGGGGTGCCGGTTGCACACAGTCTCCGGGCATATATGGAAGCCCGGTACCCATAATTAGTCTCCATGGGTTCTCCCCGATGTGGACAGTCGGCCCTTACGTGGCCAGGCTCCTGACACCGCCAGCAGACAATCGGAGCTGGGTCTACAGGGGGTACACCCCGAGCAGGTTTCTCGGGTTTTAGTCGTCGGGACGGGATGGGAGACCTCCGGGGTTTGACCGGCCCCCTCCCAACAACACCCCCTTGCAAGATTTTTGTGGCCTCATAGCGCTCCACCAGATCAACCATTTCAAGGGCATTGGTGGGGGATACCTGGCCGATCCAGTGCTGAAGGGGGTAAGGCAGGGCCCTCCAGAACATGTCGGCCAGCAGACGGTCCAGCATAGCAGCCGGACTTAGAACATCAGGCTGCAGCCACTTTTGCAACCTGTGCAGCAACTCATAGTACTGCGGCCTGGCGGGTTCAGCCGTTTTAAAGTCCCACTGGTGGACCCGCTGAGCCCGGACCAACACGTTTACCCCCAGTCTGGCCAGGATCTCCCCCTTCACCGTGGGGTAATCAGCAGCCTGGTCATCTGCTTGGTCAAAAAAAACCTGCTGGGGTCCGGACGCCAGGAACGGAGCAACCACCTCGGCCCACTGGTCACGGGGTAACTTCTCCCTCACCACCTTCTCAAAGACCGCCAGATACGTCTCAACGTCATCCGAGGGGGTCATCTTTGGGATCGCCGCACGGACCGCTTTCCGGGCATCATGGACGTGGTGGGACGCTCCTGCAGCTTGAAAAGCCATCACGTGCTGTAACAGTAGCTGGTTGGTCTCCCGCTGCTGCACGTTAGCCTCTATGAGAGCCTTCACAGCAGCCTCCATGTTGCCAGAAATTCCTGCTTGCAACTTTGCTGGCTTAATATATTCCATGCACTCGTGCTTAGCAAAAAAAAACTTCGGCATTCACGCCAGCCTCACTGCGCATGCCCGCATCCGACACCAAATGTGGGGAGTCGCTCTGGTAGACAGCGGTGCGGGTGCAGTATAGAGGCAAAAGGGAGTCCAGAAGGTGCAGCAAACAGTGTTTTATTCACACTTGCATCAAAAATAAACAGCGAACAGTCACTTGGTGTTAAATCACACACATCAGAAAACGTGAGGTAAAACAAAATGTCCAAACACAGGTTCTAATCACCTGGGAGGTTTTAGGTGCGGGTTCGCACCTGGCTGTCGGCCCAGCCGCAAGATAATCCACCTCAGGCTTCCAGGCCGTCTGCACTCCTCCTTGCTGGGCTCCTGCTTCCAGCCCAGAGAGCTCCACAGCACCATCTGCAGCTCCAGGACAATCACACTCTCCCAGCTGCTGAGGCGGCTGCCTTTTTAAGGCCCGGCAAAAGTCCGGCCTGGACCGTGGGGAGTAGGCACCCACCCAACTCTTTGCCTACTCCCAGTAAGAGCCGGCCCGGATTGGCTTTGCAGCCAAACTAACTAACACT
Source organism: Bufotes viridis (assembly GCA_033119425.1). NCBI lineage: Eukaryota > Metazoa > Chordata > Amphibia > Anura > Bufonidae > Bufotes > Bufotes viridis. The sequence continues at coordinate 4,501 of JAKVIS010004547.1, forward strand.
GTCAAGCAGCACTAGCTGCTGCTGACACATAAAAACCCGGCTCTCACCTCACCGAGGCCATGAACCTCGGTGACACGTATCGTCCGTCCATGACGGCACCTTGCGCCCTCTTACAAGAGATATAGTAGAGTTGAGTGTGCTGGAGCAGCTGTCATATATAGAGATATAGCATAGCTGAGTGTGCTGGGGCAACATAATAAATGACCCCCTTAACCACATCAGCCCCCCCCCCCCCTAGATGAAACACCCTTAATGGCCAGGCCACTTTTTACAATTCTGCACTACACTACTTTCACTGTTTATTGCTCCGTCATACAACTTACCACCCAAATGAATTTTGCCTCCTTTTTTCTTCTCACTAATAGAGCTTTCATTTGGTGGTATTTCATTGCTGCTGGCATTTTTCACTTTCTGTTGTAAATTTTTTATTTTTTTTTAACTACATGTCTATATAAATTTTTCTCTAAATTTATTGTTCTACATGTCTTTGATAAAAAAAAAATCTAATAAGTGTATATTTATTGGTTTGGGTAAAAGTTATAGCGTTTACAAACTATGGTGCAAAAAAGTGAATTTCAGCAGCTCTGAATTTCTGAGCACCTGTCATGTTTCTTCAGGTGCTAGAATGTCAGGATAGTATAAATACCCCCAAAATGACACAGTTTTAGAAAGAAGACACCCCAAAGTATTCGCGGAGGGGCATGGTGAGTTCATGTATCATTTCATTTTTTTTCACAAGTTAGCGGAAAATGACACTTTCTCAGGAAAAATAATAATAATAAAATTTCCATTTCTGCTAACTTCTGGCAAAAAATAAATAAAATCTCCCACGGACTCACTATGCCCTCAGTGAATACATTGGGGTGTCTACTTTCCGAAATGGGGTCATTTGTGGGGGTGTGTTTACTGTTCTGGCATTTTGGGCGGGCTAAATTGTGAGCAGCCCTGTAAAACCTTAAGGTACTCGTTGGAATTTGGGCCCTTTGCGCACCCAGGCTGCAAAAGTGTCACTCATGTGGTATCCCTGTACTCAGGAGAAGTAGGGCAATGTGTTTTGTGGTGTATTTTTACATATATCCATGTTAGGTGAGAGAAATAGCTCTGTAAATTGTCAACTTTGTATAAAAAAAATGAAAAAGTTGTCATTTACAGAGATATTTCTCTCACCCAGCATGGGTATATGTAAAAATACACCCCAAAACACATTGCCCTACTTCTTCTGAGTACGGCGATCCCACATGAGTGACAAGATGCGCAAAGGGGCCCTAATTACAATGAGTACCTTTTAGGAGGGCATTTTTAAGCATTTGGATTCCAGACTTCTTCTCACACTTTAGGACCCTAAAATGCCAGGGCAGTATAAATACCCCTCATGTGACCTCATTTTAGAAAGAAGACACCCGAAGGTATTCTGTGAGGGCAATGGCAAGTTCATCGAAGATTTTTTTTTTGGTACAAGTTAGCGGAAATTAATTTTTTATATTTCTTTTTCTCACAAAGTCTCCCTTTCCTCTAACTTGTGACAAAAAGTTAAATTTTTTATGGACTGAATATGCCCCTCAGCGAATACCGTGGGGTGTCTTCTTTCCAAAATGGGGTCATTTGTGGGGTGTTTGTACTGTTCTGGCATTTTAGACGGGGCTAAATTGTGAGCAGCCCTGTAAAGCCTAAAGGTACTCGTTGGACTTTACGCCCCTTTACGCACCTAGGCTGCAAATAAGTGTCACAAATGTGGTATCGCCGTGCTCAGGAGAAGTAGGGCAATGTGATTTGGGGTGTATTTTTACATATACCCATGTTGGGTGAGAGAAATATCTCTGTAAATTGACAACTTGGTATAAATTTTTTTTTTAAAGTTGTCTTTTACAGCGATATTTCTCACACGAAGTATGGGTATATATAAAAATACACCCCAAAACACATTGCCCTACTTCTCCGACATACGTCGATACCACATGTGTGACACTTTTTTGCAGGCAAGATGCGCAAAGGGGCCCTAATTTAAATGAGTACCTTTAGGATTTCACAGGGCATTTTTACGCATTTGGATACTCACGCTTTAGGGCCCCTAAAATGCCAGGGAAGTATAAATACCCCACATGTGACCCCAATTTGGAAAGAAGACACCCCAAGGTATTCCGTGAGGGGCATGGCGAGTTCACAGACGAAAAAAAGTTTTTGCCACAAGTTAGCGGAAATTGATATATATATATATATATATATATATATATATATTTTTTTATTTTTTTTTTACAAAGTCTCATATTCCACTAACTTGTGACAAAAATTTAATTTTACATGAACTCACCATACCCTCACGGAATACCTTGGGGTGTCTTCTTTCAAAAATGGGGTCACATGTGAGGTGTTTGTACTGCCCTGGCATTTAACCCCTTAAGGACACGGCCCTATTTCACCTTAAGGACCAGGCCATTTTTTGGAAATCTGACCAGTGTCACTTTATGTGGTGATAACTTTAAAACGCTTTTACTTATCCAGGCCATTCTGAGATTGTTTTTTTGTCACATATTGTATTTCATGACAGTGGTAAAATAAAGTCGAAAAATTTCATTTTTATTTATCAAAAAATACCAAATTTATCAAAAATTTTGAAAAATTTACAATTTTCCAAGTTTCAATTTCTCTACTTCTAGAATACATAGTAATACTGCCAAAAAAAGTTATTAATTTACATTCCCCATATGTCTACTCCATGTATCGATTATTTTGGGAATGCCATTTCATTTTTGGGGACATTACAAGGCTTAGAAGTTTAGAAGCAAATCTTGACATTTTTCAGAAATTTTCAAAAACCCACTTTTAGGGACCAGTTCAGGTCTGAAGTCACTTTACGAGGCTTACATAATAGAAACCACCCAAAAATGACCTTATTCTAGAAACTACACCCCTGAAGGTACTCAAAACAGATTTTACAAACGTCATTAACCCTTTAGGTTTTCCACAAGAGTTAATGGCAAATAAAGATAACATTTCTGAATTTCGATTTTTTGGAAAATTTTTGATTTTAATCCATTTTTTCCAGTAACAAAGCAAGGGTTAACAGCCAAACAAAACTCAATATTTATTGCCCCGATTCTGTAGTTTGCAGAAACACCCCATATGTGGTCCTAAACTACTGTATGGCCAAACGGCAGGGCGCAGAAGGAAAGGAACGCCATATGGGTTTTGGAAGGCGGATTTTGCTGGACTGGATTTTTGACACCATGTCCCATTTGAAGCCCCCCGATGCACCCCTAGAGTAGAAACTCCATAAAAGTGACTCCATCTAAGAAACTACACCCCTGAAGGTATTCAAAACTGATTTTACAAACTTTGTTAACCCTTTAGGTGTTCCACAAGAGTTATTGGCAAATGGAGATGAAATTTCAGAATTTCAATTTTTGTTACCTTGCCTCAAAAAAGTGTAATATAGAGCAACCAAAAATCATATTTACCCTAAAATAGTACCAACAAAACTGACACCTTATCCCGTAGTTTCAAAAATGGGGTCACTTATTTGGAGTTTCTACTGTAGGGGTGCATCGGGGGGCTTCAAATGGGACATAGTCTCAAAAAAAACAGTCCAGCAAAATCCGCCTTCCAAAAACCATATGGCGTTCCCTTCCTTCTGTGCCCTGCTGTTTGGCCATACAGTAGTTTACAACCACATATGGGGTGTTTCTGAAAACTACAGAATCAGGGCAATAAATATTGAGTTTTGTTTGGCTGTTAACCCTTGCTTTGTTACTGGAAAAATTGATTAAAATGGATAATTTGCAAAAAAAATAGCTGTTTTGGGACAGTTTGTATTTTTTGTTATTTACATCGTTGAACTGACAGGTTAGATTGTGTGCTATTTCTATAGAGCAGGTTGTTACGGACGCGACAATACCAAATATGACTACTTTTTGGGGTTTTTTGTTTCAGTTTTACATAATAAAGCATTTTTGAAAAAAATGATTTTTTAGTGTCTACACATTCTGAAAGCCATAGTTTTTTTTTGTTTTTTTTTTGCGATTGTCCTATGTAGGGGCTCTTTTTTTGCGGGATGAGATGGCGGTTTGAATGATACTATCTTGGGGTGCATATGACTTTTTGATCACTTGCTATTACACTTTTTGTGATGTAAGGTGACAATAAAATGACTTTTTTTTACAACGTTTTTATTTTTTATGTTTACGGCGTTCACCTGAGGGGTTAGGTCATGTTATATTTTTATAGAGCAGGTCGTTACGAACGCGACGATACCCAATATGTATACTTTTTTTTCATTTATTTTGGTGTTACACAATAATATCCTTTTGAAACAAAAAAACATGTTTTAGTGTCTCCATAGTCTGAGAGCCATATTTTTTCAGTTTTTAGGCGATCGTCTCAGGTTGGGTATAATTTTTGTGGGATGAGGTGGCGGTTAGATTGGCACTATTTGGGGGTCATATGACATTTTGATCGCTTGCTATTACACTTTTGTGATGTAAGGTGACAAAAAAATGGCTTTTTGACAAAGTTTTTTTTTTTTTTTTTACAGTGTTTACTTGAGGGGTTAGGTCATGTGATATTTTTATAGAGCAGATTCTTACGGACGTGGAGATACCCAATATGTCTACTTTTTTAAATTTTTTACATTTAACACTAAAAAGCATTTTTGAAACAAAAAATCATGTTTTAGTCTGAGAGGCATAGTTTTTTTATTTTTGGGCAATTGTTTTATGAAGGGGCTCATTTTTTGCGGGATGAGATGGCGGTTAGATTGGTTCTATTTTGGGAGGCATACGCCTTTTTGATCGCTTTGTATTACACTTTTAGTGATGAAGGTGCCCAAAATGGCTTATTTACACCATTTTTGGGGTTTTTTTATGGCGTTCACCTGAGGGGTTCAGTCATGTGATATTTTTATAGAGCTGTTTTTTACGGACGCGGCGATACCTAATATGTGTAGTGTATTTTTTTTTTTACTTTTATTCAGTGATTTGTGTTTTTCTTATTTTTACTTTTTTCACTTTTTACATTTTTGGACCCAGACCCACTTGGTTCTTGTAGATCCAGTGGATCTGGTGTCTATATAATACAGTACAGTACACCATATAGTGTACTGCACTGTATTTTTACTTTTCATAGTCTGGTCAGACTTCTGCCTTTAGCAGAAGTCTGACCAGAGTTACTATACCATGGCAAGCAGGACGCTTCTAAAAGCGTCCTGCTGCCATGGTAACCATCACCCACTGCCATTAGAGAGCAGTGGGTGATGGATGGGGAGGAGGGAGCTCCCTCCCTCTGCGATCCCATCCTGGGGGGCTGCATAGGCACAGCAGCCCCCGATGGGAGAGGGAGGGAGCTCCCTCCCTGTTAACACCTTCCATAACGCGGTCCGTCCGGACCGCGGTAAGGAAGGTTAAACGGCTGGCATCTGCAGCACAGATGCCAGCCGCTTTCCTATCAGAGTGCCAGCAATGTGCTGGCACTCTGATAGAACCACTAGACACCAGGGAATTATTACAAGGGAGGCGGGCGGGGGATCGCTACCGCCTACCGCCGCCGCAACCACCCCCCCTGCACCCCCGCCGCCATAACAAGATTGGGGGCTGCAGGGGGTTAAATGATTATCTTTGGGGCAGCTAACTCTTTGATCCCCGCGGTCACAGACCGCGGGGATCAGAGATCGCTAAAACCGCTGCAAACCGCAGGTCTGAATTGACCTGCGGTTTGCAGCGATCGCCGATACGTCCCGCTCGGCGTTCTAGGCACACGCGGCGTCCCACGTGGCTTCCTTTATAGTGTTGGCAGCCGCTGGGTCCTAGAGATCATCGGTATCTCTTTTTCTCTGTAGTTCTATAGAATCGATGTAGCTGTATCTTTGTTAGACGTGGGGACGGAGGGGGACAAACTCGATAGGTCACCGCCAAACTCCCAGACGCGCTTGGCGGTGACCTATCGAAGTTTGTCCCCCTCTAGGACCCAGCGGCTGCCAACACTATAAAGGAAGCCACGTGGGACGCCGCGTGTGCCTAGAACGCCGAGCGGGACGCCGCGGGCGTGTGGACACTCTGACGGTGACGGTACACGAGACCGGAGGTAAGCAGCCAGGGTCGGGGGACGGTGGTGTGGAAGAAGGGAGGAGCGCGCAGTGTTGCCGACTCCAACTCAGTATCAAAGAAGCGGACAGAACGATCAGCTACTATTCACTGCAAAAACGCCAGTGTATCAATTTAAAAGGGCTATTTATCCATATGGAAATATTCTGACCATTCAGAGCTCCCATAGTGCGCTTATAAAACCGAGGACAGTAGGAGCGCTATTATTAGTGACTCTTTTGATGCCCATTGCCCATCTCATCACATATAATTGAAACAGCACGCTTTGAACTTTTATGCTATAGATTGTTTATTGTTATTTTTATTTTTAACTATTTATATGATTATTGTATTTTGCACAGGAATTGCACCATTTGCACAGAAGGTTTTGTAACACAGTGGTTATCAATTTATTCAGTTTATTTAGTATATACACATTGTATAGGGTTTTTGGTCTAGGTGTGCGTCGACGAATAGAGTCAATAAGTTAAGTGAAGCGCAATTTGAACAAACCAAACAGGTCCATCTATTTTTATTTTTATTTTTTATTATTTTTTATTTTTATTTATTCCTATATTTACTTATATATTTAATATTTAATATTTAATATTTCTAAATAAAATCGATTTTACACTGTCTTATCCCAGATAGCTCTCAGTGTTGCCCCTATTTTTATTCTTTTGCAACAAGGTCTTCAAGTGCCTAAGTGGGTGTAGGCACACTAGGTGAGCACCTGAGTATTCCATCAGAAACAACATCAAGTGTAGCCACCATTTATATCGGTTTTACTTTACATAGCTACCTGGTCCTCTGGTGGTCGATCCCAGCAAATGGGACCACCAGAGGATCAGGTAGCAGGTATATCAGACGCTGTTAAGAAAATTGATCATCGCTGGCAGGCTGTAGTATAACTGCCGATCTGTGCGCTGCAAATCTCTCCTCTCGCGAGATGACGCGCTGACACGTCAAGGAGGAACATCCCAGCCGCCCGCAGGACGCAGCCCTGCGTTTGGCGGTCAGGATGAGGTTAAAACTGTTGTCTGGAAAGAAGTCTGTGAGAATGACCCCTAAAAGTCAAGCGATCCCTTACAATATTTATACACTGAAAAGTGAAGAGGCCTCTGGTTTTATAGGGGCCACACAGAGAGAAGGGCCACTTTGATATTTCTGTGTGTCAACCATAGCGTGACCCTAGAGTTACGAGGACATTTCTGATTTTCCTGTTCAGAAAATGTCCAAAGATGATGGGTCTCATGTAACAAAACAGAAAAACTGGCCTTGTTGCCCATAGCAACTAATCACAGCACAGCCTTCTTTAGAATCATTAAAGCTGCGCTGTGATTGGTTGGCTCGGTGATGATGTCACAGAGGGCATTGTGATGTCACTGCTGACTGAGGTTATATAAGGGGGCTCTGCCCCCCGGCTGCCTGTATTTCATTGGCCATTCTATGGTGCTGAAAGACTCCCGTGGAGACAATGCGGTTTACCCTATTGTTTCTGTGCTTCAGCGTGATCTATCCATTTCATTTTAATATACTGCTGGTGAGTATCCATGTGGCGGTCATATATATATATAATCTATAGGGAAGGGACATAGAATATACAATATCCATTTCTCACTTAGAATGCTCTGGGAATTACAATACGGTCTCACTTTTCCTCTAGGATAATGCACAAGCAGCGCCCCCGGGTGCAGAGCCGTCCAAATTACTGGACTTCTATAGATGGATGAAGAAATCTGTATTTGGGGTGAGTCAGATAATGACATCATTATCCCACATCTATCAGTTCTATTATATATCAGCGCTCTCTTCTGTAGATAGGTCCATGTTATATCCACAGTGGAGCCTCATCTAAGTACATACCAACATTGGGACAAGTAGACTAGGGTTGAACCCAAACTGTAAAAAGTTGTTCTAGGGGGGTCCAGAACCGCTGGACCACAACTGTCGGTGCGCCACTGTAGCTGCCAATTGTCCTATGTTAAAGACCGCCTAGTGGCTTTTATATCATGCTTTAGGGCGGCCTGGGGGGCAAATGCCTCCCTGCCCCCCGTACCAGCCCGCCCCTGCCCATCACACTGCTCACACAATGATCTCTTACCTTCTCCCCACACAGTATAATGCCCCCTACGTACCCCTCACACTGCATCATGTCTTCTTCTGTGCCCCCAACCCAGAATAATACCCCCTTTATGTGCCCCCCAGCTAAATATTCTGCCTGTGGGTGAACACTCACCTAAAGAGGACCTTTCACTGCTCCTGACATGCCTGGTTTAATAGCTCCATGAATTCCGCATGTGATAACAGCTCTGGAGCAGCTATTCTAATGTCTGTATGTTGCGCCATTCCTCTATTCTTTCTACCAGAAGTTATAATTGAATTGCTATTAGTCTTCAGTAAGGGTACAGAGGGGGGGTACCTGCACAGACTCACTCTATCCAATCAGTGCTGCCATGTTCAGACTGTGCAGGTTCACCCCCACCCCCCCCCCCAACTGTTTACCCCCCTCTGTACCCTTACTGAAGGCTAATGGCAATTCATTCTTAACTTCTAGTAGGAATAATAAAGGAATGGCACAACATAGAGCCATAAGAATAGATGCTCCAGAATTATTTTTACATGGGGAATGCATGAAGCTATTAAACCAGGAATGTCAGGAGTGGTGAAAGGTCCTCTTTAACCCAGTTCCCCAGGACGAATGGGACCGATCAGTCACTGGCGATCTGCTCTGGTCTGTCTGGTGGCCAGACGCAGAAGTTGAGATGAAGTCACTTCCAGGGGGAAGCACCCCCACCTCCCCATCTCTGGGGCCCCATACAATTGTGTTATCTGCATAATGGTCAAATCCATCACTACTTCAGGAAAGCAGTGACCACTGACACCCATTACTGCCCCCATGATAAGTCACTTCTTCTTCTGAAATCTGCTTTTCTTTTAATTGTTTCACTTTTTATTGTAGGTCGTTCCACCGGCTGTTCCGCCCCCCAAAGAAGGCTTTGCCCTGTTTTGGGACTGCTGTGCAGACATACAGGAGACGGTGATTGGGGTGAGTAACTATTTACTACCAATATTACACAGACATGTTCCTAAGTTCTGTAACTTCTCTCCATAACTCTCCCATTTCCCCAGTGGTCACATCTGTAGTCGTGGCTCCATCCAAGAGTTAATGAGAGGATGAGGGGCGAGCAGATTGTTAAGGCT
>JAKVIS010004548.1:0-13780 GCA_033119425.1 Bufotes viridis
AGTTACGTGTGCTCACCGTCCGTTTGTTAACACAGGCTTGTCATGGCTACAAGCCTGTGCTAACAAATCGGACCACAGCACTTTCTGCTGACTTGTGAGTGGTGGGGAGGATGGGATTAAAAGTGCTGTTCCTAGCTAAGTGTTGGAGTGTGGAGAAGTTCATACTCACACTTTTCTGAGCCTCCATCTTCTTCGCGGTGCTGTACTTTTCCGTCCCTTGCGGCTGCTTGAAAGAAGTCCTTTCTTCCGGATCGCTTCTTCCCGTAGCCGGACCTGTACACCTCCTACGCAGATGGACCTCTTTTTCTGTGGCGTATCCTTCTTCCACTCCAAGCAGCGGTGACCGTGTAAAGGAATAGAACAAATATTACACTCAGATAGATTATAGATTCTCTGCAAAAGACTTTGGTCAATTCTTGGTATTATTGGGAAGGATCGTTTCTCCTGTCGAAATTATCAGGTCTTAGACGTTCAGACTCACCGCTGACCACGTCTCTCCTGCCTGATAATTTACAGTTCTAACAACCCTTAGCCACAACACCAAAAATTAGCATAAAATCCACGCAGTGAGCTCTAGCTTCATAATGTAGATGAATATTAATTATTATTAATATTGATAATTAATATGCATAATTAATATCAATAATTAATATTCATAATTAATATTTCCGCCTCCTGGCTGGCTCCGCCAATGTAGAGGGGAATATTAATTACCAATATTAGCGAATATCAGTAATTAATATTCATAAATAGGCGTAAACCGTCTATAGATAGTCACGCCTATTTATGCCTTAACAACACACTTCTATTGCCTAGCACGTCACCAAGTCACACACACTTACTATCTGCATGCGCCTAACTCACTACGCTAAGCGCTAATAAATACACGCTACACAATTCTACCAGTAAAGCGGTATTTATTAAAACTGGCGCACACAGATATATACTAAATAACACAACACTACAAATACAATACTAACTACACTACACAATCCCAAATTCCACCCACCACACTAGCTAATACAGATCACACACATCCATACACATTTACAGCCCACCCAACCTGGCTCTAAGCTATCCCTATGGGAGTAACAAGGGTTACTGTTGCTGGGCTATAGGCAGGGCAGCAGTGAAGGGGTTAACACAAGGTGCAGGGGACTGTGGGTAGCAGGGCTTGCTTGGACCTGCAAGGGTTAATGCAGGCCACAGATACACTGGGCTGAAGGGTGCGGGAGGTGTACAGCAGGGATTAATGCAGGGCAGGGAGCAGGGGTTCAGGGATGGCAGGTAGGGGTAAATGCAGGGATAATGGGTAGGGAGGCAGGGGTTACACCAACAGGGGTTGATGCTGCTGGGCAGGGGTTGGGGTACTCAGCCATCTTCGGGTCCCATCGTGTGTGTCCTTCCCAGTCAAGAGCCGAGTTCAGAAGAGACCTACTTTGTAGAGCCATGCCCTAATATCAGTGAAGTCCACTGTACCTTGTGAGCCCTCCCCCAAGTAGTTTGGAGGGGGAGGAAACAGGTTTAGCATGTAAGCCATGTGCTGATCAAAGGTGCCATAAAGTCTGCAATCTCCTGTCCTGGACCCACATCCTATTTAGCATCTCTATGCTAACTACCCCAGAGACAGTTGGGCGATTTAACAGATAACAATGCAAGCCATGGCCTACAGGCTAAACACTGGCCTGTATCAAGTTGATACTGAGTTGATATTCTATAAGGGGACACATTCTATAAGAGGATACCTATATATGTATATATATATATATATAATATTTCAACCCTTCCTCAACAGTGACTAAAATAATAGATGGTGGAGGTGCAGTAGACATCGCTTATCTGGACTTTAGTAAGGCTTTTGATACTGTCCCACATAAAAGGCTTATCAATAATCTGCAGTCTTTGAGCTTGGGCTCACATATTGTTGAATGGATTAGGCAGTGGCTGAAGGACAGAAAACAGAGGGTTGTAGTCAATGGAGTATATTCAGACCATGGTATTGTTACCAGTGGGGTACCTCAGGGATCTGTTCTGGGACCCATATTCTTTAATATCTTTATCAGCGAAATTTTAGAAGGCCTCAATGGTAAGATGTGTCTTTTTGCTGAAGACACAAAGATTTGTAACAGGGTTGATGTTCCTGGATGGATACACCAAATGGAAAAGGATTTAGTAAAACTAAAGGAATGGTCAAAAATCTGGCAACTAAAATTTAATGTTGATAAGTGCAAGATAATGCACCTGGGGCGTAAAACCCAAGAGCAGAATATAAAATCAGTGATACAGTACTAACCTCAGTATCTGAGGAAAGGGATTTAGGGGTCATTATATCAGGACGACCTAAAGGTGGGCAGACAATGTCATAGAGCAGCAGGTAATGCCAGCAGAGTGCTTGGGTGTATAGGAGAGGCATTAACAGTAGAAAGAGGGAGGTGCTCGTGCCGTTCTACAGAGCACTAGTGAGACCTCATTTGGAGTATTGTGTGCAGTACTGGAGACCATATCTGCAGAAGGATATTGAAACTTTGGAGAGAGTTCAGAGAAGAGCTACTAAACTAGTACATGGATTGCAGGACAAAACTTACCAGGAAAGGTTAAAGGACCTTAACATGTATAGCTTGGAAGTAAGAAGAGACAGAGGGATATGATAAAAACTTTTAAATACATAAAGGGAATCATCACGGTAAAAGGAGAGCATATTTAAAAGAAGAAAAACTGCTACAAGAGGACATAGTTTTAAATTAGAGGGAAAAGGTTAAAAGTAATATCAGGAAGTATTACTTTACTGAGAGAGTAGTGGACGCATGGAATTGCCCTCCTGAAGAAGTGGTAGCTGCAAATACAGTGAAGGAGTTTAAGCATGCATGGGATAGGCATAAGGCCATCCTTCATATAAGATAGGGCCAAGGGCTATTCATAGTATTCAGTATATTGGGCAGACTAGATGGGCCAAATGGTTCTTATCTGCCGTCACATTCTATGTTTCTATGTTTCTATGAACGGTTTTAACATAGTAACATAGTATTTAAGACCGAAAAAGACATTTGTCCATCCAGTTCGGCCTGTTTCCTACAAGTTGATCCAGAGGTTTTGAGTCTCTTAACACAGTTTGACGACCATGGACCTAGCCATTGTGGTAAGGTGCAAGGTACCGTTGTCGATGGCAGGTACGTGTCACCGAGGTTCCTGGCCTCGGTGAGGTGAGAGCCGGGTTTTTATGTGTCAGCAGCAGCTAGTGCTGCTTGACATTGTTAGTTAGTTTGGCTGCAAAGCCAATCCGGGCCGGCTCTTACTGGGAGTAGGCAAAGAGTTGGGTGGGTGCCTACTCCCCACGGTCCAGTCCGGACTTTATCCGGGCCTCTAAAGGCAGCCTCCTCAGCAGCTGAGGGTGTGATTGTCCTGGAGCTGCTGTTAGGCTGTGGAATCACTTGCGTTTGGGAGTTCTGATCCATTCTGTGCTATGTGGAGTTCTCTGGGCTGGAAGCAAGAGCCCAAGCAAGGAGGAGTGCAGACGGCCTGAAAGCCCGAGGTGGATTGTCCTGCGGCTGGGCTGACATCCAGGTGCGAACTTGCACCTAAAACCTCCCAGGTGATTGTAACCTGCATTGGACTGTTTTGTTTTGCATCACGTTTTTCTGCTGGGTGTGAATTAACACCAAGAGACTGTTTAATGTTTGTTTTGTGCAAGTGTGAATAAAACACTGTTTACTGCACTTTCTGGACTCCCTTTTGCCTCTGTACTGCACCTGCACCGCTATCTACCAGAGCGACTCCCACACCATTTAATTAGTAAATCAAGTTCTTGCATAGGCGGTACACCAAGGGTTTGAACTGTTGTCTTGAAGGTGGCCTTCCAACTTCTATAGTTCTCTGGGTGATCATCAAAGTTCGTAAGGCTAGTACTGATGAGGTCCCTGAGAGTGAGGTACTTAGCAATTTCTGATGCATTATTTCTTTCCTGCATCATGGCGATGGAAACTTTTTCCTCGCTGGTGTTCTTGGAGTCATCTGATACTCTATGTTTGGGGTTGGAAGATGGAATGGAGTGGCAGCTGGGTTGATCAGTAAATGAAGGCTTCACATCTGGTAATGTTGGCGCCAGCATCTTGGTTGCTATGTAACTAGTCTCAGGAGGTTTTAATGTGATTTGATGAGCTTGAAGCGGCTTGGTCTCTAATGGTGCCTGAAATACTGTGTAAGGTGCCATAGGTTTGAAAGAGAGAGAAATGTCCACTGGACTGGGGTCAACTGTATAGTTATCAGCTGCCTCTTTTTCTATCCGCATAAGTTCAGCAGGCTGGCGTGCAGAGCCCAAATCTTCTGGTGCAAATGCATTGACTTTGCTTTGGTCTAGGATGGATTGCAGGGTATGGCCTTCTGAGTCATTAGATATCTTGGACATAGGATGATAAGCTTCTTCTTCAGCAGCTTCTCCAAGAACTCTGAGTTAAGCCATGGCTGCTGCTTCTTCCCTTTCCTTCTGAAGGACCTCCAACTCAGCTTCGGCCTTGGCTTTGGTCGCTGCGCCTAAACCTGTATAGCTGCTTGATTAGCTTGGGATAGGGCTTGTGTCTCTGCGACTTGTGCCTTAATGGCTGCTTCCTTTTTAATGCAGTGAGCTTGTACCTTCGCTGCTTCCGCTTTTGCGCATGCCAACACCAATGAGGTACTCAGCGAAGAGAGCTGTGAGCGAGACCTTAGCGATAAGGACTGAGCAATAGATTTCGAGGAACAGGATGAAGCATTGGAGTGCCTTTAAAGGTTAGAATGGCGGGACACAGTTTCATATTGTTGTGATATCTTGTCCTCTAGCATTGACTTGACTGCCATAAATCTGCTATATCTTTCATCATTAAGTGCAGTGTGGGTCTTTAATTCTAGGATGAATTCCTCTGAGTTGAGACTTGATAACAGAGAAGAATATTTTTAAGACAGTCTCTTAAAACTATCATAGGTTTTATTCAATTTTGTACACATGGCCTTTAATTGATCTTCGTTATAGCCTGATCCATGTGCTGCATCCATACATTGTTCAGTCTTTTCCCACAAAATAGATAAATTATTGTATATTTCAATTTTGTTAGTTAGGAGCACCTCCTTCATTTTTAATGAGGGCTTAGAAATCCTTCTAGCTGTGTCCTGCATTTCCATCTGTAACACAACAGTGACCTCTAGTGGTGGTTCAGTCTTTTAATAGCTTAAAGCAGGCAGACGATATTTACCTCAGAAAACAGGCTGAATACAGTTCCTAGCCTGTATGAACCTGCAATTGGTAGAAGCTTCTGCGATCCTAGTGAATGCAGTACTGGGCAGTATAAGATACTACCCTCCACTTTAGCATGACAGGAGACAAATGATGATGGCTATTACTTGGAGGAGGAGAATATTATTTTCTTAACGGGAGAAGGAGAGTACTAAGACAATTCTTTGACTGTGGCATTTCAAAATGTCAGCCTTATACAATCACGCATCTGTGAGGTGACTTGTTGAATCAGACATTCTCCACTTACAGTTTACGCATCAGAAACCCAGGAGTTAATCAAGTAGTTTTTAATTCGGAGATTGTATTACAAGATATGCAGGGAATCCAGATGGTAAAATAATTATGCCTTTAATATTCTCCTTGATATGAAGATGAGATACTACACAGATTCTCCCTCAGATGAGTCTGAGCACACAAAACAGCAATGCATGACCGGGAAAACAGGAAGTGGCTAGACTGAACCAACTAGAAGCTGAAACAGAGGGGGAGAAGAGAGGAGCATACCAATACACAATGCAAGATACTGAAACCGAACAATTCTTCTTTCTAGCCTTTCCTTCACTTTCCTCAAACTAGAAAAAGAAGCTTGATTATGACTGTACGCTGTCCCTAAGATTTTTTCTGTCAGACACCGCTTATACTCATCCACCCACCCTCACAGACCAACACAGAATGACATTCTAGTCATTCTGTAATGGTGCCTGCTACAGCACTGATTCGCTCACCCAGGCTGTCTGTTTGCCTGTAAGTCAATCAGGCAAGTCCTCCTCGCCCCACTTCCTCTCAGGGTCATGTGAGCATCCTCTTTATTCCTCCCTTATGCTTTTACCTGCCAACATGTGCAATAAAATGGAGCTGTGTGCCATTTTACTGGATTTGTCCAAAGCAAACCTGAAAATCTTTGGATTTGACTGCTGGATTAAATTCTGAGAAGTTCATAACAAGCGAGGTTCATTATGACCTAATTCGCTCATCTCTAATCTATACCTATTAAATGTTAAATCAATAAAACCCAACAATTAAGGAAATCCCTGGACATATTTCCGCTGTGAAACCCCCACAATTGTTCTGTACCTTTTGTTCAAGTAATTGCTGCTGTTACTGCTGTGCTCTAACCAGGTCCCATAAAAAATATTTTCCAGTTTTCAAACCAGCACCTGGATCTCAATAATTTTTTAATTGCATGTAATTAAAAAGTTAATATAGACACTGTTATTCAATAAAATGCATATATATTGTACCACCTGCTGTTTTTTTTTTTCTCTTATGTCTGTCTCACTGAGATGGCCGCACATGCTCAGTTTCATCCATGAGCTATAATAGGGAGAGAGCTGCAACAGAAAGGAAAATCCTTTGAGCTTCCAGCTAGATATAAATTTAGAAGAGCAATTCAAGAAGTGAATGTGGAGATATCTGGATTCATGTGATGTACGGTGATGTACAGGGCTGATTCTAGCTTCGTTAGAAAGAGACTGTTATGTATTATATGATGTCTGATTTTCCTTTTTTTATATTAATCATGGAATAACTCTTTTAAGGTTTCAATGAAAGCTGGTTAGGAAACACACTAAATCTTTAAAGTGACCTATCTGAAATCATTATGAGTCAAATGTTCATGGTTTCCTTATACATGCCACTATATACATGTAGCTCAGCTAAAATTGATTCTGATATCACATGACCCAGTTTTATCTTGGTTATCACTTGACAAAAGCAATTTAAATCCATTGAAAAGTTAGTTATTTTTTTCATTCTTTACTTAATGTGTTAACTATCAAATTTAGCTAAGCTGCATCTGTATGTACGGTACTTTTCTCACATCTAAGTATCCGTTATCTCAAATAATAAAATAATACCTCTAAGAGGACAATGCCATTTAATTGAATCTGTTGACAAATGTAGTGCTCTCCTGGTTGAGATAAGGGCTGTGAAGTAGTTCAATGCTTCAATTCGATAACTACTTCTGGTTAGAGATGATCAAACTTTGGAAAATTTGATTTGGCTGCTTCACCAATTCCTTTATCACAAAACACATTTGTATGTTAGTAGCAGGTGCAATGGCAGGGAGCTGCGTTAGCGCCGCTCCCATCATTGCACTTCCTGAGATGCCGCGTTCATACATGATTGCGGCATCTGAGAGTAATAATACAGTTTAAAATTAACAGAAAAATGTAATCACACTTATCGCCTCCATTTGCTCGCGACGGGCCAGCCGCCGCCATCTTGATTGAAGATCTTGTGTGAAATCTCGCTTGACCCGAGATGACATTGTCACGTCGACCACTGTAGTGATGTCATACGTCACCACTCACGGGATTTCAGCCTAGATCTTCCATCAAGATGGCGGCAGCCAGCCCGTCGAGACCAAATGGAGGAGGTAAGTATGATTTTTTTTTTTTTAATACTATTTCAGGTTAAATTGATTTGCTACCACAAAGCACAAGGAAATTCGGCTTTACGGCAAATTTAACTTATCCTGAAATTCAGATCAAATTCCACTTTGTTAGATTTGATTTGCTCATCTCTACTTCTGAGAATAAAAACTCCACAAAATGTATGTTTGTCATGCTCTCCCCAGCCTTTACCTAGCACTGTCTGTCTGCAGCTATAAAATGTCTTATTTAACACTTTTGGGACCAGACTATTTTGTTTTCTTTTTCTGTTCTAGTGTTCCCCATGCTGAATAAATAATTTTATATTTTAAAAGTTAAGACATTTTCGATTTGGTGATTTCTGTTTATTTTGTATTGTTCATTGCTATATCTAAAAGTGGGTTGATTTGAATGTTTAATACTTTTTAAATTATTAAAAACATTTTTATTACTTTATTTTTTAGTGCCATTAGGGAACTTTAACATGGTATAATTTAATTGCTTATACCATAGACTGCAACCGTTTAATATTGCAGTTTATAGGGATTCTGCTATCTTTCTAACAAGCCGTATCACAAGTTGGAGTTTATTATAATCAGTTCACAATGGCAGGCCTGGGAGCCTTCACAAGTCCCTAGCAACCAATCGACACTCTGCAATTTCACTGTCAGGGGGGATGGGAGAATAGAGGAAGGCCCCATGTCTATCCAGGGAGATGCTGCTGTCACTGTTGACCCTGTCATCTGAGGGGATGAAACAGCTATGATTGGAGCTAAATATTATACCTGCCACAGTAGGTGTGTGTCAGCTTGTGAACCAGTTCTATACATTCCTCACACGCCTCAAAGTACAGTTGCATCACGATGTGTGACATGGTTAAAAACACCTTTCTAAAACTCACAAGATACCTATATTTTAAAAAATAATTTGCACCAAATATAGAGAGAGTGTGATTAATATCTGTATTCAAAAAGTGTCTTATTATGTTTATTGATCAAATATTTGGTAACAAAATAACAACATACATTTTTGTAATATGGCCTGTTCACTTATTTCAGTGTAGAAATGTGTCTATTTCAGATGATTTTACCTACAAACTTTAACAATAATAAGCCTTGCTTTATTGTTAAATTCCAAAATATTTTACCAACAATTTAAAGGGTTTGTCTTAAAAACTAAAATAATAAAAAATAAAATAAGTGATTCTCAAATTGTACTTGGCACACATCTATCATTTGCTGTTATCTTTAGTTAATTTGAATTTTACTTCAGCTTGACCAATTAGATTAGTTTGTTTTATTCAAGACACCTTTCACTTCATGTTTGGGAGATCTGCTTTTGCTTTGTCCTTTTTGATCAAAAGGAGGAGCACAATGGAGAAGGGGAATATTTATTTAGATTTCCATAGGGAATACTCCCCCTCTCTTATGTCAAAAGATGGACAGAAGAAGAAATCTACCAAGCATAATGGGAAATAACTTAACCCTTTTAGAACGTTCACACTTTTACAAGGGCAAGTTTACATTAACAATTCAAATTTATAATCATATTATGCCTTTTAGTTTATATTCATTTCTTGAAAGAAGACATCGTATTAGACAGGTAGATCAGCAAGTGATTGCCGGGAGGAAAGGGTTCCCTCCTGGCAATCACTTGCTAGCTAGTGGAAGAGACTGCTGCTATTACATACAGCAATCTTCATCACATCGCTATGCCATCGCTCACCCTTAGACTGCCTAGTGCAGTGATGGCTAACCTTGGCACTCCAGCTGTGGTAAAACTACAACTTCCATGATGCCCCCTTGCTTGGCTGCTCTAAGAACTCTCTAGAAATAAATGGAGCATGCTGGGAGTCATAGTTTCACCACAGCTGCAGTGCCGAGGTTAGCCATCACTGGTCTAGTGGTTTGCCGACGGCAGATCGCTATTAGATAGAAGGATCTGCTGCCGGAAGTGAAGATTTTAAGCATGCTTGTAATCTGAATTGCCCGATGAACGAGCCGCTTGCTCATTCATCGGGCAATTGACGGCAGTATTACACTGCAAGTTGATTGCTAACAAGTGCTCATGCCACTTTTACAATCAAGAGTAGTTTTGTAAATTTTTGCACCATTTTGCAGTAAAACAAAAGCATAAATGTACAAAAGCTACTAAAAAAATTATAGCTTAGAATTTGCAGACATGTCATTTATTTACAACATGAACCTGATAAATGTGTGGGTATTAGGTTTATCCTATCTTATTGGCTTACAATGACCTTTCACACATTTATCTTACCCTTTATTTACAATTGTGCCACTACCAATTTTAATGTGTGAGAAACTAGCGGTGACGTTCACTACCTCTTGCGCTCACTACTTGTATTGCATCTGTTCGGTCCCACCATATCAACCAGAACACCGGCAGCATAAATTAATAGCTTTTTTAAATAAAAAAAACACTTTGCCATTGGATTTCTTAAGCTTTTTAAAATAAAAAAGTTTTTAAAAATTGCTATTGCCACACGAAAATATGCTTATTGGTGTGATCATGAACGGTAGAAAAATTGCAACAGGATAATTTTTTTTTACATAACAAAAATCTGGCATAACATAGGTGTGTAGACTTTTTACATCCATTGCAGGTGCAGGATTTCTCAAAATTTAGGTGCACAGTTTGCTCCAAATTGTGCCAGTTTTGGCACAGTTCACAACTGTGTCAAGGTGCAATGACATTAGTAATGTTGTTGTGTCTGTGGCATTTGTGGGGGAATATTCTAAATATGCATTTTTTTTGCCATTTTTCTTCCTAGACTTAGACATCAATAAACCATAAAAAAAAACATTAAAATGCATGACATTTTAAATTCAGTATAAAACACTGAAAAAAGTATCTGTGAGGGAGGTTTAAATCTCCTGTGGTCATCTGTATAACAATATCCACTATGCAGCATGCTGTCCCCCCTCTGTACATATAAATTAGAGCCTCCAAACGATATTATGCCAGTTCGTCTATAGATGCTTACAAGGTCTAATAGGTAATGATTTTCCTAAAAAAATTCAGTTTATCAAGGTCAATGATGAGGTCTGTGGTGTTTCCCATTATTCAGTGTGCGCAGACGACAGATTCTTGTGGGTCTGAATTTGAGCTATAGTGTTCAAAGTCATTTCATGTTCACAACTGTTCCGTGTATCCTGGTGTCTGTTTCTTGTGCGTGTGAATCAGTCCTAGGCCTCTTACACACGAACGTTATGCATCCGTTCAGTGTATTGAGCAACATCCGTGCGGCGGCCGGGACAGATCGAGACCCATCAACTTGAATGGGTCCGTGACGCACTGCCAAAAAATAGAACAAGTTCTATTTTTTTTCCGGTGCGGAGGCACGGACAGAAACACAACGGAAGCACTCTGTAGTGCTTTCGTGGGATACCAATTCGCCCTTCCGCTCCGCATCTCCCGTGATTGCGGACCCATTCAAGTAAATGGGTCCACATCTGTGATGTGGAGTGGATAAAGGCTGGTGCCCTTGTATTGCGGACCCACCGTGTGCGGGCGCAATACGGACATGGGCACACAACAGCCGTGTGCAAGAGGCCATATTGAGCTTTGTATTTCGCATCAGTTGGGCACTGCTAGGGTTCACCCTAGGAGGCACCAATTTTTCTTATGCATTCATTTGTTCTGCTATATATTCAGTGTGCCCCACCCTATTTTTCCAACAATTTTTGTTTGTATCTGTTCAGATTCTATTTACTTGTTCTGTCTCTGAATTCTGACCTAAATTCCATTTGCCATTTCCCAGAGTCTGCTACATGGATTTGTATGCATTCTGTGAGCCTGACCTTGTTGGTGGTTGCCTTGGTCTTATATGTACTCAGCCTATTCTCCACCTGTTTCTGTGTGCTTTTGCCTGTGCCTCTGGTGAGTTAAACCTCATTCACACGACAGTGTTTCACGGACATGTGCTGTAATGTGTTCTCCACGGACAGAACACTTCCCCATTCATTTTAATGTGTGTATTCACACATCAATTTTTAGCATGGTCCGTAGGTCTGTGTTTTTTGCACGGATGCATGCTCTATTTTGTCCGTGTTCACAAATCCATCATGTCCGTTATAGTCTATAGGTCAGTGAAAACCATGGATGCAACACGTGATGCCATCCGTGTTTCACGGATCATGAAAAGAGATGCTTTGAAAATTGTTTTTCAGCTGTTCAGTGTCAGTGAAACTCGGATGCAACACGAACAGCAAAAAACAGACCCAACACGGACAGCTTCACGGATGCATCACTGACCACCTGCTCATGGATTTGAGCACGGACATGGACATGTGAATGAGGCTTTACACTGGAATTTCTGACCTCTTTATGTCAGCTGCCAACTAAACTGGGACTATTCGGTGGTACAGCCTGGTGTCCCTCCTGCAGAGAATTTGAGATTTATGTATGGGAGCTAAAGGGTGTATACCAGGTGACTGGCGGGATAATGCCCTAACAGCTAGCCTCAATATTAAACTGGTTAGTTTGCAAAGTGGTTCCACAATTTACACAACCCATGGAACCTGCTGCTCTTTCCAGGATGTTTTTGTCCATATGCCGTAGGAGGCTGGATTCTCGACTTCTGCTGTCAATACATCTTGTCTACTGCTGCTTCTGCATATGTGTCAGTTTTGTCTGTACTAGGCTCTTCCATTGCTTCCTTTTTGTATGTTTCTGAAATCACTCTGTAATTTGAGTTGGAAGTTGGGCTAGGGTTGGTAAGGGGTCCCAGTGAGTTAAGGTATGGCTCTACATTCTGGGGGCTTACTGGTCAGTAAGTTATACCAGAGGTTTAAGCTACTTTTGTCAGTAATTGGCCCCAGGGGTTTAGGCTTTTCCCTGTGAGCTTACTTTTGGTTGGTAAGTGGCCCCAGAGTTTTAAGCTATGTTCTTGAACACTTTCTGTTTATATGTGTTTGAAGAAGAGAAAGCATACGGACGGGGTACTGTTATAGTGGCATTTATCTTGTTGTCATTGTTCCATGTGTACAGGCTCTGGCTTCTTTTGGGTTTGTATTTGGGCCATTGTGTTCAATGGTGGTTTCATGTTTGCTAGTTTTCCATGTGTCCTGGTGTCAGTTTCTTGTGAATGTGAATTGGTGAAATTGTGCTTTATTCCTCAACTAGGGTTATCTTTCCCTGGCTCTTGGTGTGCACCTGTTTGTCTTATGTGTTTATTTGCTCTGCACAGTATTCTGAGTTGTGTATTGCCCTGTGTGTTCAACAAGTTCTGCTTGTATCTTTTCAGATTCTGTCTGCTTGTTCTGTGTCTGAATTATGATCTACGTTCTGTTTGCCATTCATCAGTGACTGTTCTATGGATGTGTATGTATTCTGTGTGCCTGACCTTGTCTTGTTCAGTCTGTGGTTGCCTTTTTTCTCACATATACTCTGCCAGAATATTCTCTGCAAGGCTCTCTCTGTGTGCTTTGCCTGTGCCCCTGGATGCGTTGCAATGGAGCTTATGACCTCTGTGTGTCATCTGCCAACTACACCAGGATTATTCCAAGAGGTAGAGGTCAGGGCTCCCTTGCAATGAAGTGATGATCCCTGTATAGGGGTTAATGGATGGATACCAGGGGACTGCCAGGATAACACCGACAGGACTAGCCTAACGTCAAATTGGTTAGTTGGTACAGAAGTTCCACAACAATTGTCCTAAACAATTGACTTTCTACTACTTTAAAGAAAGTATTACTATGTTCTGGAGTCCTGCTCCTCATCATCACTGAACTCCTATTAGTGTCATAAGGGTAGGTCACCATTAGTGTTGAGCAAATCGAAGTTAACAAAGTGGAATTTCATCCGTATTCCAGGAAAAATTTGATTCACCGTGAAGTATAATTTTGTGGTGCCTTTTGGTAATTTTTCCTGAAATTGTGGTTAAAAAAAAAAGAAATAACATACTCACCTCATCCATTTGAGCCAACTCTCTTGCGTGCTGATGTGTGACATCAACATATAATCACGCTGGGTGGGAGTGGCGTAATTGATGATGTCATCATGTCAGTACATGCCCTAATTGATGTGTTCTGATCAATCCAAGATGTCTGTAGACGGCCTCATCAAATGGATGAAGTGAGTGTATATATTTTTGTTTTAACCCATAGTTAACCCCCTGATAGGC